>CABFWB010000067.1:128511-162805 GCA_902151455.1 Timema bartmani | reverse complement strand
AAAAAAAAGTAAGAAAAAAAGAGGTCAGTGAAAAGTGTGAAGAGGGAGTTAGAAGACAGATTCAAAGGATAGGACGTATAGAGAGAACGAAATATTGAGCAAAAAACAAGACGCGGCTAACATTGGACGAATAAAAAAGCCAAGGTCTTTGAAATATGAGAGCCCACAGAGGAAGGAAATGTGTTCGTAAAAGGAGAGTTGTAGTTCAAAATGTCGCCGCTTGGGAGCAGCTTGGTCGAGTAGTTCCAAGTTAGGCCACTAGAAACAGTGTATTGAGTTCCGGGGGAAACCTTATATTCTTTCAGGACATGTCATTTTCTTTTCATTGTATCTATACATCGTTTTTGCCTTGCTTAGCTCTCATTTCTTGGATGAAATTACTGATCCATACAATGAAATGAACAATAATTCGATATCAAGAAATATATAGTTGAACAAAACGTGAAAATAAGTTAGATCTTGTTGCAAAATACTAAATCACAAACTTTATAAAAAAAACTTAACAATTTAGTCGGTGACAAACATATGAATGTCTCGGAAATTCCCTATAAAAATGCACAACTCAACTCTACCGGTTTATCGGTATTGAAACATGGGATGAATATATTTAGGAGTGAAGGAGGCTACATAATTACGAGCTACACACCCTGTATTCATCACAACACATTGCTAGTATAATCAAATCTCAATGACTATGGTGGGCAGGATATGCAGTGCGAATGGCAAAAATCAAGAACAGTATTCAGTATTGACTATCAAACTCAATGGGAAGAGACTATTGGGAAAACCTAGATGAAGTTGGGAGGATAACATTAGAATTGATCCAAAAGATTGGGTTAATGAGGTGGACTGGGTAGAATTAGATCAAGATAGGTATAGAGTGTAAATATGTGGACTGGATAGAACTAGCTCAAGATAGGGATAGGGTGTAATGATGTGTATTGGATATAAATAGCTCAAGATAGGTATAGAGTTTAATGATGTGGAGTGGATAGAACTATCTCAAGATAGGAATAGGGTGTAATGATGTGGATTGAATATAAATAGCTCAAGTAGGTATAGAGTGTAATGTTGCAGACTGGATAAAACTACCTCAAGATAGGGATAGGTGGCGTACTTTTATAAGTGCGGCACTGAAATTTTGAGTTCTAATGCCGTAGAGTAAGTAAGTTCTTACCAGTGGGCTTACAAAATGGGTGTCAATTTAATATAAACTGTTTTAATGGTGATGGGGAGGACAAGACTTCAATCCTGGATAGGTGTATAGTATGTGACTTTTAATCTTTTTAAATGAGGTTACATTCACTATAAATTCATACCTTTCTCATCTTTATCATATTGCCAAGAACTATAATATATATTTTACTTTATAGCATCTTTATTGAAGAAAGTCTTAAAATATTATTATTTTCATTAATATATAATTATATATAATATTTAAAGTGGAAGAAAACGCATTTTGTTTGCAATGGAATGTCGTTCAGGAAACACGAGAGGATGTTTAGCCATTTGGATAAAACGGTGGCCAAATTGGTCTGGTTTTTCATTACAGTGTTTCCCTGTGGCGTACTTCAGGAACGTGCTGTGAAAAATCCTACCATAAGTCTTTTTGGAAGGAAAAGTACGTTTTTATTTTGTTAAAGTGAAAAGGCAAGTCTCGTAGATATTTGCCCACATGCCTTCTCACAATTGCGTTGAATTCCAAGAAACATTTTAATAACAAGTGTTGAGGGCACAATACCACTTTAGTATCTTTAACTAATCTGTCTCATTAAAGGTACACAAAAGTTTTAAACTTTCATTTCGTCTTGTGTGTGGAAATGAATCCTATTTGTAGATGTATCCAGATGTATTGTTTGGCGATTTATGTGATTGGTTCAGGACAAGACATTTTCTAGTGATAGTAAAAAATCATTTCCAGGAAACTTCAGCTACCTATAGTAGATTATTATTGTTTAGGGTAAATAAGAACTATTTCATTTTAAACTATTTAAAAAATGTGTTTATCTTATTATTTATTATAATTATAAATAATATATTGTAGTTATATAACTAAATTATTTGTTTATACGGGACATTTATCCAATGAATTCATATTGTTGATAACTATATTAATACTAAATACATAAAACTACTGAGGGTATATTTCCATTGAATATATTTCTCTCTCACGTTTTTCACGTTTCAGATATTGTTACAAGTGAATATACATAACCCACCTGATTATGCGATTAGTTTCAGTAAACATTCTCGTAATAGACTAGACTGTAGACGATGGGGAGATTGGAGTTTGAATATCGATCGTGTGTAGTGAGAGCGGTTTTTGAAATAATAGTTTTCAACATTGCCTCCCCGCTAATGCTTGTACACATCCTCTAAATTCAGTCCTTATCATCTCTAGTAGATTAGTCTAATTAATAAATAGGGATATAATCAAAATGGGTAGTAATACAGTGCTATAAATATGTAATAGTGCGTAGTGTAATATATATATATATATATATATATATGAGTGTGTGTGTGTCTGTGGTGCTGTGTGAAGGGCTATTAGCGTCCATTAGGCAAACCTAGATGATCGCTTGGGGCACATTTCAACAAAATGTAATTCCTTTAGTGTTGAAAAAATTAAATAATTATTACTAAATAAAGAATTGGCCTATAAATATTTAACTTGGAATAAATATATATTTTAAAAGATTGATTAACAACATAATCCCTTTAATGGTTTTGTGACGTTCATGCTGGCTTTATTTGTGAATAACTTTGATACTTATTTAAATCTTCTGAAAATACTCAGAGTAAATAAAGGAATGATGTGATATTTTTGCACACTTAGATTAAAAAGGCAAAGCTGTATCGCCACCTATTATGGATACATTTATTTACTCCTTTTTTTGGTCTAGTATCCTGGCACTCTATTATTATTATAATTATAATCATCTTTCGTCACGCAGTGGATACCATTTATTTATATTATACAAAATACGGATGGGACACACATTTTTAGTCTCACCTCAGTTGTATTAAATTCTTGCGCCAGGCCTGTGTGTGTATGCATGTAAAACTTATAATTATAGCTCTGTTAATCTGTAAACAGATATAAATAGTAAGCGTAGATATCATCCAAATAAGTTTCACATTTCTTAGGGTCAAATTTAACATTTCAAACAGAATAAACCAACCCCAACATCTTAGTATCCGTTCCGAGTTTACGCATACATTATTTACGCCGATAGATTATGAATGAAGATGGTAAAACTTTAAAGGAAACTTACCGGCACAAAAGTGTATGAATGGTGGAAATCCATATATTTAAATCACATTATCATTTACCAACCGAAATTAAAACTTTGATATGAGTGAGAGTTTATCACGAGAGGGAAGAGATCTTCCTATACGACCACCGATGTGTGTCAGTGTTAAAATACTAATAGTAAGTTAGTTTCTTTATGAAGTCAGGTAGTTTACTAAAATAAAATTAAAAAAACTTCTCTTATATACTGCGTCCCGATATATTTGTGAAGTAAATTAATGTAGCATGGCTATTTTTTTTCTTAGGATTGTGTCTTACAGGCAATTCATTTTATACGGTAGCTATATTTCTAATGGTTATAAAAAGCTAACGCTACGTTGAATCAACACTTCTTTTAACTATAATACGCAGCTTGATCATGAGGGACATAAATAAAGGTAGATATGAAAGTTTAATATACATAATTAACATGAACTGTTTTAGTTGAAATGTTAATAAAGACAAAGAAATATAGTATATATTTTGTTACTCTGTAAGTTATCAAGTAAATAATCTTATCTTACTTGACCTCAGGCAAAACAAGATAATGTACACAATTAATCAGTTTTAATATATTTTATGATTTAATATTAGTTGATAACTAGCTCTACCTAGGACCCACAAATGAGATAATTTTGAACTCAATAATAGCAAATTTACTGTGATTAATAAATTTTCTACTCTAGCTAAATATCAAATAAATTAAAACATTAAATATAATATTTGGGAAATTTAACAAGCTACTTTGAACCTTCTGATTATATCAGCTTTTAACTTACAACTTAAATCTCTAACATGAACAGAGCCTCCCAGCCAGTAATTTTTGCTTCTCTGTGAATTGAGAAGCCCAATTATCCAAAATAAAATAGGTATACATGTAGTTTCCATGAATTTAAATGAATTATTTATTACTTTGGTAGAGTTGACTTTATCATCTCCTTCTCTAAATAAATGATATATTTTTTGGTAGTCTTACCAAAATAAAACTTTAAATATGTGCTTAGGAACGATTGCAATGGATTATATTTTGAAAATAACTACATTGTTTTTTAATACAAATAATTATCATGTTTTAATTAATACTAGGCCTATTTACATACATGTTTTTAACTTTCATAATTTTTGTGAGAAATACAACACTAACATAATTTAACTACATACAAAAAATAATTAATGTTGAGAAAAATACATTTAGGAGATTTTCCCTCCCCACCACGCAAATTCGTTGAATTTTGATGAAAACCAAAAATGTTATTCCCTATATTAGAAAATAATTATTGACTTAAATGTCGTTTACAATCCCAATTTTTGTTAAACATGGATACTCGCAATCCGTAATATACACATTGTCCGGAATATAAAAGCTATTTTTACAGAACCTTGAAGTAATATTACAGATTATTTAAAATGTTTCCGGTTTTAGTTGAAATCAAAAGTTTGGAATAGATTTATAAAGTAACATTGAGAAGTCAAAGAATATGATTATTAAAAACTTGATTTATTTTTATAGTCAATGATATCCATCCAAGACATTGAGGCTGCTACAAATAGTTATTTGAAAAATAAAAATTTGCGTCACAGAACAGTAGAAGAAATAAAATAACTTTCAAATTAAAACACCCAACTTTCTCTTGAACTTTTGAAGAACATTTTTTCAAGTAGCTTTTTTGAAAACTTTTTTTTTCTCTTGACATTTGTTAGGCGATGATATAAAAAAAATCCAAGGAATAAGAGAAAAAAACTCACGAGTAAAGTAAAAGAAAGCGATAGCTGTTCACCAGTTTTCGTGTAGTGGAGTTGAAATGACAGCAGTTGTTCCGGCGCCCTTGTAATCCACGCCCCCTCAGTTTGCCCCCTCCCAAATTCCACTTTACCCGTCTAATTGCGCAGTCTAATTGTGCAGATAACGGCTTCTAATTAAAATTCAACCCTTCCATATCTCTTTTTTCAATCTTTCTGCTACATTCTTTCTTTTTTTCAAACGTCTTTCTTTGTCTACTCCCTGACTTTAAAAGAAAAGTCAAAAAATAAAATGTTAAGTCTCTATTTTAAATTTCTAAATTAATTTTAAAAATCTTGTAAAAAATCAGCTATTTCAAAGGAAGGTAGATGTAAAATTAATATATAAATATTTAATAACCAATTACAAATATTTTGTAAAAGCTTTTTAACACTCTCATGTAATGTCTGAGCTTCTTAAATTGTTTAACTATAAGTATAATAATAAAAAATAATATTATATTTTAAGGAAGTTCACAGCAATTGAGACTGATGAAAAGAGCTTCTATTAAAAGCAATTTAAAATTAATGATAAGACCTTTAATACTGATCAACTATCGGGAAAGTATTCCCTTATTTGGGAAGAAGATCTATACTGTTTTTATTATATTAATAGAACATGCTCTATTTCATGCTACTCATTAATCTATATTTTAATTATTTATCAAATTATCAAATTATTTATTCAACAGGTAAATCGAAGATCAGCAGCGATGTATTTGATTGGCCTTTCAGTTTGTTACTTGAAAGGTGTACAATTAGTTGACCCTGAAAGCTAGCAGATTTACTTTTTTGATTCCACTATAATACTATATTATAATCTACACCTTAGCGTAACCATGCAAATTAAGCTTCCTACCACTCATTGTTAGCTAAGAATAGTGCTTAACCCTTTAACTTCATACCCAATTATATTTATTGGCTTATAGTACATATTATATTAAGTGTCCCAATAAAAAAGAATGACTAGTATTAAAATAAACTTTTAATTTTCTAGTGTAACCTGACCAACTAATTAAACACTGTTAGTTTCACTACTTAACAACAATTCAGATACAATTTCTCTAAAATTATACCTTGCTCATCTTTACACTTTTAGTCAAATATCATTTAGTTCAGATAAAGATTAAGTGCACTAATTAGAAAATAAAGGATAATATAAATTAGTTAACTAAGTACTTTATAAGCTAGTTTCTTTATTAGTTAAAATCTCATTCTTGCCAATAATATTATAATATACTTCCATTTAGTTTTTAAAAAATTATTTCAGTATGTTTCTATTAAATAACTAGGTTTTATTTCCAGATTAAAAATTAAGAGTTAAAACGAAGAAAACTTTTCAGGCTTCAAATCATTAACGTGTTGAGTAATATGCCATTAGAGATCTATTTTTTATTATTAGTGATGTTAAATTTGGCCTCTAAAGCAGTTACATTGCAAGTGGCAGACAAGGTGATTTGGAAATTTATATTTATTTGTAACCAGAGGCTAATAATTATTTTGATTGAAGAATATTCAATAAACAATATGGAGGTTTGTTATAGAATCATAAATACTGTAACAAACAAATAAATTGTGTGTTTTAAAACTTTCCATTAATTATAGTTAAGTTCTTTAAGCCAGTTTATATCGATTCAAATTTAATCACGGTCGGACATTTCTACCTAACTTGATGAACATTCAGGTAGAACAAAGTAAGAAAGCAAAAAATCACTTATAAAGAGATTTAGTCACAAGGAAAGGACACTTTTTCATTAATTTTCTCTCTCAATAATATTTTTGTCAAAAAGGAAAGTGAGCTTTGGTGGCAGAAGATAAATCTTCAAATTCAGAAGAAGAAAAGTTGTCTCATAACTAACTAGGTCAGTGGCAGTAAATGAAAGTTGTGTGAACCTTAATATAAGTAGAGATTTTATTTTAACTACCTCGTTTAATTTTTGCAACTTTATTTAAAATATTTTTAGATCAATCGAGTTCTAGGTTATATGAATGATAATGAACATTTTTTTTCTTCTTCCTTCTTATTAAAAAATTAGCATTGGTCTAATTGTCTTTCGCTCTCATTCATGTATTAAATTATGGACAAAACTTGACCCCGATTATCTGAATTTGGAAAGATGGTGGAACTTTGACCAAATATGTAATGGAAAATGGATCCAAGATGTATTTACTTATTATTACTATATGTACAATACCTAATTTAAAATTGAAAATTGAAAAAAGAGTTTGATTTTATCATATATATATGTATAGAATTTAAATAAGCTAAATCCAATAGCCTAATATATTTTACTAAACGTTATATTATCCTTCTTTTCAATTCCTTTTAGCGTTAAGTTTTTAAATAAATCAATAGTGACACAATATGTAAATATTCTTACTACAGATAATTTTATTTGTATTTCAACCAACATTAAATTTAAAATAAGCTAAAATCATATAAGTATCATCAAAGGTAGTTTTGTCTGATATCAAAATAATATATTTAGGAAATTAATCAATAAACACAAGTATAGCTACGAATGTACTAGATATATTAAGAAAAACAGAACAAACGCAATAATTGGCTACAAGTATTTCTTTAATTTACTAAACCAGTGTACTGTTAAGTGTTTGAAACTGAAATAAAACTTTTCCTCACTTTAAAAAAATATGTTTTAAGAAAATTTCATGTTATGAGCATTTTATTTTTAAACAAGCTACAGAGAAAACGCAGAAAACATTTATCACTTTCTAGATGAGTGTCACTTTAACATTACATTTGAAGAAACAAGATACTTTAAAACCTTTTAATATGTTCCTCTTTTCTTACCCCTTTAGGGTTCCACAGTTTCTTCAAAAAGTTTTACTCGTGGGTTCTTGAGTTTATAAGTAAAATGAGAAATCTTAAACTTGTTGGCAAAGGCTAGAGGAAAAGCACTGATAAATTCTTCAACCAAAGGTACAAACGGTAGGAAAATATATAAAATAAATGGAAAGACAATCTATATTAATATTTCTTGTATATGCGTTTTTGAGTTTATTTATGGCACTGAATTACTATCTAATAAATGTTTATATATTTTAAGTTAATTTTTAATTACATACACAATTTTACATAAATCACCATGATATTACGTAATTTTATAACGTTAAACTATTTTAACGAAATTATTTTATAACAAGATAGATAATATATCCTATAGGATTTATTTCGGATAATGTTCAATAGCTGTTTTTGAGATATTAGACTTACATAAGTACTGTATAGAAATACAAAAAAAATATTGCAATAGTTTGGTCATAGCAAAATAATTGTATATTTAAATATTTTCTAAAAACAATAAAATATAAATATAAAAAATATTCCAAATTAAAGATAAAATATTTTTTTAGTAATATTATCATAACAATTATTACTAGCTTATGGATGTAATATTCTGTTTTATATTTTAATAAAAGTTTTACAATTATTGTATTCCTTATTTTAAGATTATTAACAAATTTTTAAGAAACGATAAAACTAAGTCAATAATTCGTTAATTCTAAAAACAACTAATAAGGGAGATATATATTTACTTCTCTAAAGATAAAGAACAATTCACATTTCAGTTTCGACTATAGGATGTTTGTTATGACTGTGATCATATAAATGAGAAAATATTATTAATTTTTTATTGGACTCTTCAAAATCAATTACAAGCTATTTTGAGTCCAATAGCAAATATTTAATTCATACGAGTCTTAAAGAAGCTAAAATATGTTGATTTTTCGTTGGGTCTACCAAAATGTATAAAAATTTAAATTAAATGATCATGTGTGCTCTGTGTTAAAACATACAAAAATGTTTTGTTACTAAATTAATTGTAACTTTTTTCTATATTTTATTATATTTACTATATATTTTAAAAGGTAAATAGTTATAACCATTCGGGGTATTAAAATCTTTTTTCAATAGACAATTTATATTGAGGATTACTATAACATTAATAAATAGAATATTTTAAATTAAAAAACAAAACTAATAAATAAATACACATAGCCTATTTATATTCAAAGTATGTATTTGAAACTTTTCCTCTAAAAAGTTATTAAATGTTCTTTTACGACCATTTCTCTTGATTTATGAATACGGTGGAAACACAGAACCATTTTGTGTTTGGAAATTATCTTTGTTAAGCTTATCATATCAGTTGATTGCATAACTCTAACACTGTTTGTGCCAATTTAATGGCCGTTATATCACAAAGCAATAACCAACATAGGCTGCGGTGGGATGGAAAAATGGGTTCCGGTGATTTTGGTGATGAGCTCTGGTTTGACGTACGAGGTCATATCCATTATTAAAATCCTGCTTTTAATTAAATTTATACACCTTCACCCAAATACAAATATATTTTATATAAATTGTACTATAAAATATTTCATTTACAAAAATATTATGCATTGTGTTTTCAACTCATTTAGATAATATTATATTTTTTTCATATTTATAACCAGACTATAGTAAATAGTTCTGAAAAAATAGAATTTAACCATTGTGGAAATTATGTAAAACCATTTACATATTCTGTTTGTGTGTTTTTAGTATACACTTTGTTAAGTCACAGTAGTTGATTAATATAATAAAAAAATTCTATTCTACGTAGTGTATAGTAAAATGTGACTACTAATTTTAATATATATATTATATAATTTTAATATATATATATATATATAAACATTAAAGTTTTAAAGCATATATATATATAAATAAAATATATATATGCTTTAAAACTTTAATGTCTCAGTTGAAAATTAGGTTTATTTATGTGGGTCAACTTGAATAAAAATAAATTTCTCTTAAGTTGGTCTAAGTTTTGTTAAAATTAAATATAAAAATTTAATTTTTCAAAAATTTTGACCTAATTTTGGAAATCTTTGATACATTTCAACATTTTCGTTTTAACTTATCAACAAAGAAGGTGAGTTTTAAGATAATAACATATTCAAGTAAATGCATATAGATAAAATGGGCTTTTCATTCATTTAAATATGTAACAACTAAACCTAAACACAATTAAAAAAATGCAATTCAAAGATCCCTGGGAAGAAAAAAATCATATTTTATACTATAAAATATATTACAAACTTCAAATATAAAGAGGTTAAATCAGAGATTTCAGTTAAAATCAATCAATTGACTATAAATTCTGATTTGAAAATGTTTCGACAAATTGTTTGCAAGACTTATATTTATAGCAATCAGCTCAATCTATATACCTCAATTTTGAAAGAGCTAGATTATTTACTCTGGTCCAACATGGCTTGGTGAATATTTCTTAGTATGCAAGAAGACACTGTATTTATTTTCAATGTGTGTGTTATAAATGGTTTTAGAATATGTTTTACATATGGCAAATATAAATTCTTTATAATATTATTCAATAGAGTAGAGTAAATATCGCAATGTAGATATTGAGATACAAAGATTATTTAGATTTGTTAATAAATAGGAATGAAGAAAACTGAATGGAGATAACCCTAGATAGAGATTGCTGACGTACTTTTGTAAATGCAGCAATATATTTCGTGTCCCTAGTGTCATAGATTAAGTAAGTAATAGTTACGAATATGTTACAAGAAATGTAGAAATGTTATTAGAAATGGGTAAAGAAATAGATTTAGAAATAAACTTTGGAAAGACTAATTATGTTATTCCACAGAAAGCTCAGATTGAGGATGATAATTTAGAGATGATTGCTAAATAATATATCTATTGACATGGTTAATGAGTTTAAATATTCGGGAAACATTTTAATGCAATAAAGATATTAGAGTGAAAAGTACGAAACAATATATTCGAGAAATACATTATTTTACTTGGTCAGTTAGTTGTTAACATCTCATTTGCTGTTAAGGAATGTGAAACTCAAGATATACAAAACCATAGTTTATAGCAGTGTTTCTCTGTGGGCGTAAAACTTTGTCTCTTAGCTTAAATGACGAAATGAAATTAAGGGTGTTTGAAAAAAAGCTCCTTAGGAAGATATTTGGTACAAAATGGCTTAAGGGACGTGGGAGTGGAGGAGGTTAAAAATAATGAGTTTCATACATTGTACTCATTAAAATACATTGCTAGAGTAATAAAATCTCGAGGATTAGGATTAGAATGACATACAAAATGAATAGAATAATCTAGATCCATGTAAAACCCGTTGAGAAGAGATCATTGGGAATCCATAGTCGCAGTTTGGAGGATAGCATTAGAATGGACCTGAAAGAGTTCGGGTGTAATGAGTTGGACTGGAAAGAATTAGCTTATTATAGGGATACTTTTGTAAGTGCGGAAATGCACTGTCCATCTCCTAAGAAAGTAATTAGTCAAAATAATTGTATCATGAGTCAAGGGGTGTTTTAGTCTGCAGTAAAGAAAACCCAAAATATATGTTACAACTTTGTTTTGTAAAAATCAAGAAGCCAACCCTTAGAAACAAACTTTATAAAAACTGTACTATAAAAATATATTGAACATTATTTCAAAGGGAAATTTAAATAAAATGATCCGGTAGATTAAATTTATTGCTATCAATGGCTATCATTATATAGAACATAACTTCAAAACATGTCTTGAGCTTCAAAAGATTAAGTTGTTCCTCCAGTGGACAAAATTGAAAAGCATGTTTCCCATTCTTATAGTAGCAAAAGAACGTACTGTACGTACAGCAAATATATTTTAATTAAAATTTAAGAACAATTTTTATTAAATATTCATTTGATCAAAGAAATTATACTATCTCCGAGTAAACTTTTATGTAGTACTGAAATTGGTGTTGATCGAAATGTCAATTTAGGAATTAATAATTAAAACTGGAGCGTCCAACTGAGATAATCAATTGAGGTCAAGTTATGTATACATTTCTAAAGTTAACTTGTGAAGTGCTATTTTACATTATATGCATTTTTAAGTGAATAATGCACTTTTTTTTTAAATAAAACATTATAAAACAATATAATCACTGCTTATTTTTTCAAAACAGTAAGTTTTATTCATTGATGAGACTAAATACTTTTTAAGCAATAAATATCATTAAATAATTTGTTATACTGTACAACCATCTCAACTCCAAAAGTTTAAAGATTTAATGTAATTTCAGGTAAGTTATCCTAAACTCTAAGAAATAAATTTGTATCTATTACTTATCTAAATGTGATTTTTCTCTAGAATCTCTTTAGCTAAAATAGTAGGCTACATAAACTAAACATACATTTACGTATTGCGTACTGTACATTCATGAGATAATTAACTCAAATACATTTATTTATGTAAAAAAAATATATATATATCCATGATTACATTCTTTTCATTGTTAATAACTAAAATATCTCTCCTAATCTATAAGATTATTAATATCTTAATATCTGCATAAAATATCTTGGAATTATTACTACATAAGTAAGAGTGAATTGTTTAGTGTCCTTTAAATAACATCAGATCACTGGAAAAATTACTGCATGTAGATGAAATTGAAGAAGAAATGTGTAAAGTAGATGAACTCCAGGATAATATCGAGCCTCTGATAGTACAACTGACATACAGCAATTCTTCATATGGTAGCAGTTCTTCGGGGTCAAGTAATAGAAACAACAGCGATTTCGGAATGGAAGGAGTTGAACCCTTACTATGAACTTCCAGTGACCTATTAGCCTAACATCAAATAATGGAAATCTAGTGGTTATTTTTATGTCTTATAAATAATTTATTCAATCAATGTGAATTTAATATTAAAATAATTTATAAAAATAAATAATTATATCAATTCATTTTTAACATAAACCCTTTTCTTTGAAACGTTTAAACAAAAATAGGTTTTTAAATTTATATTAATTTATTCATATAGTAATAATAATAATGAAAACACAGTAATAGTAAGAAGAAGCAATAATAATACTGATCGTATGGAAATTAGACAAATTTTCTTGTGATGTAGAACCTCTTGGGTGGTTGATGTTTTTGATCATCCTAGTACCAGAGACAATCTATATTCATCCCAGCTTATCAACTGAACCTTCAAATGAGTATAATAATAATAATTATCATTAACGCAAAAGGTTTTGTTAGTACATCGGCAAGCAAGTTAAAAGTGATTAAAACAACGTTTAAATGCATAATTTTCATGTTTTATTATTTAAAAAACCGTGATCAGTATAAATTTTCAAGGAATTAAAAAAAAATAATATTAAATTCTCTAAAATAAATATATAAACACACCAGAATGTCTACATTACATTTTATAATCATACGGCATTTAAATGTTAACGCATTTTCGTTGAAATATGTGGAAGGTGAGAAAGAGCGCAGGTGTGTTTGGTTTCAAAACTTAAGATAGAAGGGTTACAACTTAGAAGCTAAGACAAGTGCGTTAGTGAGGAAATCTTCATGTAAACCCTTTACCTACTAACAGAAACCCCACCACCACATCACCTACAAAACATTACAACCAAACAAACTCTGAACACAAACCGTTGCAGTAGCAGGTGACACTCAGTATTTGAGGTTCTCACGGAAGGAACAACAACGCTGCTGACATTTTGAGGGTGGATGGAAGGGGTGGAAGAGAGGATTGGGGTGAGAATGTATGAAGGTAGAGGAAAAGGGGGTTCTCCGTGACTAATAAATTAATAAGGAGGGTTTGAGAAAAAGTGGTCTACAGAAGTAATAATCCAAAGCTATTAAGAGATTAGGAAGAGGACATTTTGTTATGTAAAAATCCAATGACATGATTCTATTTCTTACTATAAAAATATTCATGGCTATCATTTATAAATGTTTAAGGTTTAAGTAAAAATAAATTTAATTATTTGTTATATACTTATGGCAAATTAATTCAAATAAACATTTTATTAAAATATAAATTCTTGAAAGAAATGTAAAGTGTAAAAACTAATTTTAAGACTTTACTAAACAAAACTAACATTATTTTGATATTAATATGAAATTTTTCAGACAGTACTTTTAAACAAAATTTCTTTAATCATTTTATAATTTCAATAACAGATTTGAAAAAAATAGATCTCCAATAATCTATCTTCAATGATATGTATTTATGAAAACCAGCAACCATTCTTTTTAGCATTGAAAACATTTCCAAGATATAAATTTTAAATAAAAACTTGGAACACTTTTCAAAGAATTTTATTAAATTATTGAATTTAATTAAATATATATCCATAATACCAGTAAAAAGTATTATGTTTCATGAAGAATACTCTTAAGATATACTTTCTGACCGAAACCGTCATCTTTATAAATATTTATAATTTTCAAAAATCAACTATCTGTAATAAAAACTTAATTTGAACGATACAATCAAGTTAAAAATAAAACCTTATTAGTGACTACATAATATATAAATATCAAATCTGAACAAATTAAACTAAACGGTTTCGGCTACACACCCCATGGACAGACATTCAGACTTGGGGACGGACAATCCTATAACTTATAAGACACTTTTTTGAGCTTGGGGGCATAAACTACTCTTCAATGAACTTTTTTCCTAAAAACTAACTATATACTGCTAATGGTAATGTTCAACTAATCTTAGATATGCATTTAAATCAATATCGTTCAAGCTATTTTCGAAAAATGTTGAATCAAACAAAATTACTTGTCAGAAAACTAACCTTAATTTGATGGCTAGGATCAAAATGAAATAAAAGTCTTGCTTTTTTAAATCTAACTAACTCGTACTTGTATAGTAATTTCAAATACATAATTTGCGTAGTATTTTCAAATACCGGGTTTATTTGGGTAGTGTTATCAATCATTTTATAAAAGTAAATCTCCACAGTTTTGTTTGTTAGTACAAGCTTGAAGGCTGTCCAAATTTACCTAATAGTACATGTTTATGGTAATTTTTTTACTATAAATTTTCCTAAGGGATAATACTATTGTTTTATAGTTATTGATATTAATAATGTTATTAACACATTTTATAGTTTTAATCATCTATGTTAGTGTCACGTATTAGCCTTCTTACAATTTTCTTAAGCTAGTATAGTTTTACAGGATGAAAATACCAGCAACACTATAATAAGATTATTAATTAATTAACATAAGTAGTAATCTATTAACAGTGTTTTTTAGTATTAATTATGTTTATATATAAAACTTTAACAAAGCAACTACCTAACTAATATAAATACTTATGCATTAAAAGGCCTTGGCGACATTATTTCAAAAGTTGGTAGCACTTCTTCACCATCTAACAATAACGAGGAACACGCAGCAAGTTACAAAAATAGAGCAAAGTTTTATTTCATAGGAGACAAAAGCTAACATACAAGAGAAGAAATAATGAAGGGGGGAATGAGAGGTTGGGGGAAGGAGTAGAGAAAACCATTAAAACACCATGAGAAAAGACTCACAGAAGAATTTTGACATTTTCTTGGTTACATACAACAGAGGTTTTTCTATATTTAAGTTTAAAAAAAAAGTAAAAGACAAAGGAAGATGACAGAAAGAGAAAAGTGACTTTAAAGAAAAGAGATGAAAGCACATAGAAAGTAGAAGTAAGAAAATGGGACATTGAAGGGGGAATGGGATTGGGGGGGAACGGTTTGAAAATCCAAGAAGTGAAAGAAGAATAAGGAAAGATGGCTTGCGGGCCTTTTCAGAAGGGAAGGGTAGTAGCAGATTTGGACATGTTCCAATATTCCCCGTCGCCAAATGTTCTTCGGGACAGGGACCTATTGTTAGGAGGTGTCTTTATAGGGGCTAGTGGTGTATATAGAGAATGGTTAGGAGAGGGGATGAATAGACTGCAAGAGACATACGAGACCTGCTGATGGGGAACGAGTGGAAGGGGGTTTGAAAGGGAAGAAATGACGTCATTGGCCTGGGGGTCATACAACGAGTTAAGCTCGAGCGAAGAGAAATTTAAAAGATGCCAATTTTATTTTAGAAAAAAAAACCCAAGATATTTATCATATTATACTTAGTTTTTGATAAGATATTGTAAACCATATTGTGTATCAATGTGACAACAGTGTTTAATTTGTATTTCGTTAGTCATAAAATTAAGTAATCCGGCTAATCGATTTCTTGAAACAAGCAAGCTTCTTTCTATTATTAATTCATTCATTCAGTCAGTCAGTCAGTCATTCCCTCATTTACTAAAATAATGAATTTGGTAAACATGTTTATAATATTAAACTTGTTAATGATTCAATTAGGATTCAACCGTAACCAATGATAAATATCAAAGCTAAACATATAGGATATAGATAATAAATTAATTTGTCCAGTTTAAATTTTATTTTTAAATATTTTTGATCTTATATCTTGCAAAAACAATATTACCTTTATAAAGTATGTGTACAATATAAATTTAGTTAATTAACATATCATACCTAATTATTACCTTCCCTTACTCCATACAGCTCAAAACCATTTCGTAATTAATCCATCCTCACTAGATTTCTGCACACTTCCCTACCCTTGCATACCCCCTTCACTTCAACAACATTTATACACCGAGTCAAACATACTCTTTATTCTTAAAACTCTTAATGTTTCTCTTTTACAAACATTCGTCTTCCTACAATATTAAGCCATGTTTTACATGGCCAACCCCTACCTTTTGATCCACACACTCTACCTTCATATAGTTGCTTCATCACTCAATCCAGACTCATCCTCTCAACATGTTCAAACTAGTATAATATGACACAGTGACCTATTGGATTCCCTTTCAAACTGAACTCCTTAGACACCCATTCATTACTTACTCTGTCCATACGAGTTTTTCCACAAACATCTCTTAGATATCTCATTCCAATCGCATTCACCTTGCTCTGGTGCTTCTCCTGACAAACCCACAATTTACATCCATAAAACAATGTTGGTGACAGCACACTTTAATATACTGCCATCTTTGCCTCGTTCGATACGGTTTCATTCTTTGCAATAGTCTACATTCATCCAACCACTCTCCAAGATGCAATTGATTTCTCCTTCCATCTTAACATAACAAAACATTTTCCATAGATACACAAAATCATACAATTGTTAAAATATTTTTTTTATTTATATTAAGCTTCCAATTATTTCCTAATACGTTCTTATTGAAAACTACCACATTAGTTTAAGAGACATTTATACGAATATACATTCTGCCTGTCACCACATTTAAACGATTTAATGCATTTTACAAGTCGCTTTCAATCTCAAACATTAATACAACGTCATATGCATATAGCAACACTGTCACATTCATATAACCCATTTGAACACTTTCTTAAACTTACTCATAAATTCATAAACAACCACGGAAACCTAACATAACATTGTCTAACACGCTATTAAATCATAACTAATATATGAATAGGTATTTTTACAAAAAAATCTTGTTTCACATTTTTGCAGTATTATACACATCTTCTGGTGAACTACTTTAATATGCCACACAATTCTTCAAGATTTTTTATTGACATTTTAAAATAATTATAATCATAATATGTTTACAACTCATTATAGCTCATAAGTATTCTTACTAATAAAATGTTATTCATACCATTTTACTGTATTAGATAATAATTATTTTAATACTTGAAATTTAATATTTAATTCTAATGAATTGCAGCTATAATTTTTAATTTAATTTGTTAAATAAAATTGAGGTAGTTTGCTATTATAATATTTAACATATAAACATATTTTAAATTAAATCTATTGTGTCCTGTACTATGCTATTTTTTATTATTTCACTTGTGCGATACATTGTTAAACTGGAAATTTTTTAGATTATTGGTTAGGGATTGGATAAGAAATTGTAACTCTTTGCTCAAGATCTTATTTTGTTCACGCCCCATAGATATGCAGGTATAATATAAGCTTCCGTTGTGGAGGTAATCAAACAAGGAATATTGCTGGATCGATAAATAATTAGTTATTGGTAAAGTTTTGACAAAAAAATAAAAGTTTTCTCAAAACTTTCACAAATTATAAGATAGCAGATCTCAAATCTATAGCTTTACTTTATTTTATGAGTGTTAAAATTATTATCTACTACTTTATCGGAAATTTTACATACATAAAAATTGGAGAGTATAAAAATATTTGATCAAATTTAGACATGTATACATAATTACTATATATTTTACAAATTATTTCGTTTAATTAGTACATAAATATGTATTATGCTATTAAAATATAGGTGAGAATAAAATTATCTAGGAGCTTAATCTGGTAAAATGAAAGTATGGATTATTATTAAAAAATCATGTATTTTCAAGGTTCAATATACAATGCCACTCTATGAATGACACATAATATACAAAATAGTGACAAAATGGGTGTGAAATTTCATATTAATAAATACATGAATGCATCTCATTTTGTGGCTACAAAAAAAACATGTATTTTTAATCTATGTATTGTCAGATATGTATTATATTTTTATTGGATGGATACCAAGCAAAGCGATACATTTATTAACATGGTGAAACTTATTCAAACAAAACAGTTTAATTTTCAGAAATTTTTAAAAACTAGATATTAAAGGCTTTTATGTAACTTTATTTCAGAATAAGTATTTATCACGGTCGACCATTTCGGACGTTTATTCTTCTTTCTACCCATCCCCCGTGCGCCATTAATGCAATCATGACGTCACTGAACCAATTCCTGTCCTGTCCAAATCCCCATTCGTTCATTATGATCGAAATTGATCATTCTGGTATTCAATGAACAATATTATTGATTTTAAAATATCATTTAAAAAAAAAATAGAGTAAAGAGAATTCTGACATTGAGCTACACACACTAGTTGTGTCCAGTCAAAATATCACCGTCATTTGAAATTCTATCCTCGTGCGTAGAGCACATGAATAATTGATTTGTGACATGTACAGGATGTTGAGAGAACAGTTTCACCCTCTCTTCATAAGGGTAAGTTCAGAAACATACCTTAATTTATTAAATAATAAAAAGTTTTACCGTACACTAGGTTTAACTACCCTATTAGGCTACTCACAAACTTACACGATTAAGTGAGAAATGAGAAATGCATTGTTAAGATTATTTTTTATTTATTTGATGAATTTGACGCACCCTTTCTGAACGGACTGATTATATTAAAACACGAGAATTTCTATGAACGAGCGTGAAAGTGTCTACCAATTTTTCCGGGAAAGATTTTTTCGCATACATTCCTGGGTTATTTTACATGCCATAATTGACATTGGACGGATGGCTTTACTTTTGTTCCAAAGGAACTTTTTTAGTATATTTTTTCACTCAAGAAAAATCCGTTGACACCAAGTTGGGTTTTGAACCAACAAACATCGGGTCCTGAGTTGAGAAATTTACCTCGAGATGACCTAGATCTACGATAATTAAGAGAATACTTATCAATGTCAGCGTGGAGGGAAAGTGAGAAACATTTTAGGGATAAAAAAAACCAAGGGACAGCCGAGTGGAATTGTAGCCCCTATATTCCCGTCATCTGCAGTTCAGTCCTCTGATAGATCTACGCTATAGATAATTCAACCACAGAAGGGGATGTATTTTTCACTCAGAGTAGAATAAATCTCGATATTTCGAATCTTGACATTTCGAGGCTCTTGAGTTAGGGACCGGCTCAACTCTTAAGGCCTTCCCCGTCAAAAGATTTATTAATATCATTTGTATTTTTTTTTGTATTTAAATTATAAGGAGATAAAAATTATAAAATAGCAACTATACGTAAATGTTAATTGAGTTAATTCGGACTTTCTATAATTCTAGTTGGAACTGATTAAGCTCAATTTGAAATATCAATCACTGACCTGCTTCAGTGGCCTTATGGTCTAAGGCGTCACTCTCCTGTTGGATTAGAATGCCGATGACAGGTATATTGGGGTTAGAAACCTGGGTGGGTGTGCTGTGGGTGGTTGTTACAAAACGGTTTTCCACGCTTTCACTCTCCCTCTCTCTCTCTCAACGCAAATGTGGGTACATTTCCTTTAAATTCAACATTCCTCATCCCAAACTAAGTAGAGTAATTAGCACATATGTGTATAACCCAAACGGATAGAAAGATGTCAATCTTGGATAAAAAATACTTATATTTTATTGACAAATATATGGAAATTGGGTCATTGTAATAGGCCTACCTTGACGAAATCTTATTTTTTGTTTCTTCACTAAATTAACTTTTATAAATTCAACCTAGATTTATCGATGATATTTTATCATTCATTTACTGAGTAGAGCTAATTCTGAATAGAAGATACCTCATTTATAATGAAATAAACACATGATATATATTATATATATATATATATATATTAGTTTTCTACATTATGCTCTAGACTACAGTGAACTACTAATAAAATAAAATACATTATTAAATAAACAATATTCATTAAGAAAGAGAAAATCTATATATTTTATTGGTAAGAATAGTTAAAAAATAAATGTGTATTTTTATTTTTAAGCACTGTCTTAATACACAATCGGTTTATACCTGTTTATTATTAAATTATAATATATAGTTCTCTAAATATACTTAAATCCAAACAACCAGCTTACGGTGCTACGCCTTTGGTTAAGCACTTACTAAAGAGCTGCTTTTAAGAAAAAATATAAAAGTATCTTTGAACTGTCTAAAATAAGCTATCAATAAACTGCGCTCAGAAATAAAATCAAAATTTAACTTTGACGTAACAAACAATATTATATTTGACCAAAATATCTTAAAATATTTTGGCTTAAACCCAAGTTACAGTACATACATAAATACATACACACAAGTATTAATATATTAAAAAACTTTTTAGTTCAGGTGTTTACGAAACCTCAGGATGCATCATAATATTAAAGTTGAACATTTTTATAATCACTTTCCTTTTTCTATGAAAGATTAAAAAAAATAGAGAGAATATCTATCTGATGATTTATTAAATATTATTTTGAAGTTAACGTTACTTAAGAGTGGACACATTCCAAAAGTAATTGATTTTTTCAAACAATAATTAGCTCATGTGTCTCTATCATCCAAAATATGTAAATTTATACTAAATATAAACACTTTCAAAATAAGGAATGAATAAATTTAGTTTAAAATAAAATTATATTATTTATTACTAATAACTAGTTTAAATTATTATAAATAATTGCATTCTCTTGTTAAATATCACTAACCTCCAGATGAACATCCTATTATTTATGAATATGTTTAGCCATTTGATTAGTATGGACATGGCCTATCGACAAGATTTTTTTTAAATGTTTTATCCATTAACAGTCTGTACTCATTTTTCCCCTACATATAGAATTTAAAAGAAATGCCTTTTAACATCGTTTAGTTTCATTTCATAATGTATGACATAGCTGAAACAGTTACATTACATAGCATTCATGTGTGATTGTAAACAAAGCCTTCGTATATCGACTCGCGTTTTAGAGATAGATTTGTTATTCGATGTATAATGGAATTTTCTTTTGCATGGGAAATCGCTTGTTTGATGTTTTTATTGCCGTTACAGTGGACTAAATCAAAATATGCAGCTGCAATTAATATAGAGAGGGGATTCAACAACACGTGGAATTAACCAATAGTCACATTTTCACGAGTTTTTGCGGGATTAAGTTTGTAACGCATGTTTTCTATTCTGACGTGATGTCATTTTCATGCGGGATACGATTATTTTTAATTTTAAGTGCGATTTTTTTTATTGCGTAGAGGAAAATAAATACTAAGGGATTCCTGTTTTGTACATATATATATATATATATATATATATCCCTAAGTATATACACATAAGCTACTTGTCTTTATTGTTAGTCTCACCTATTAACCATTAATTATTTATTGTAATACATCAGCAATTTCCAACCTGTTTAAATTCATGAAACATCGAACAAAGCACTTAAATTTTTATGACACACAATCAGATTATTAGGTAGAAATTATATCACTCACAACAAAATTCATAAAATTATTTTTAAAAATTCGTTATTTAAAATGATTCTAATTGTGTGGTTTTTTTTTAAATAATTTTGGTCATGAATTTCAAAAGCTTTATTTTTATTACTCAATTTTGGTTCCACGGCACACCGGTTGAAAAACGCTATTCTACAAGTTTAAAATCCAATAGGATTATTGTAATCATATTAAATTAAGCCAATAAAAATGTGTTTGTTATTTTTCTCATTAGTTTTTAATAATAATTTAGTTCTCTGAGACCAGCATAGATATTTTAATGCCAGTGAAAATGTCTAGCGTACTATATTATGATCTGAAATGCCAAGTAATGGTGCGAGTTTGCTCTGGTTATTATACCGATGGTTTCCCACATTGTGGTAGCCATTAATTTAAATACAAGACTCTTGATATTCATTGTGTATTTGATTAGTAGCGCTAACAATGTTAGTGGAAATCAGGTAATTTATGCACTTTCGCTAACTTGACACACAGCCATAACTTAATAATTATTACTGAAGATATTTAAAATGCGTTTAATAAATTACTACAGTACGTTCAAAATACGGTAAATAAAAGATCAATCACAGTGGTCTTGGTTTAAAAGTGATCAATTCAGTACCCGATGTTCGTGGGTTTAGACCCAGTCGAGGTCAACAGATTTCCTTAAGCGATAAAAATCTGTAACACAAATTCTTTCTTAGGGAAATTAGATCCGTCAGTCTTAAATTGATTGTGGCATGTAAAAGAACCATGGAAGGTAAATGAAAATACCTTTACCAGCCAATTTGTTAGGCTCTTTCGCTCTCGCTAATACACATTCAGTGTTGAACCACCACACTTTCTGAACACCCCTAATACATATGATTTCTAACAGATGGTGCAGGCAGCACTAACCAAACAGGGAGATGAGTGCATTCCTATCTCCAAATGAAGAGAAAATCACATCAAACCAACCATCGCTTGGTTGATTTAAGAATCTGAAGAACGGATAAGGATGATGAAGTATATTTAGAGGAAATACAACAGGTTTAAATCACTTGAAGTTTATAGCCCCTAATGTAACCGGTAAAGATTTGAACATCAAAATAACCATCTTTGTCAGTCCAGTATATTTCAAGAAAGACGCCCTAGATCATCAAACGACAGATATTTAAATTGAATAGTTACACTAATATTGTTAAATTGTCCTAAAATTACAAACAATTTTCCTTATCTGAACAAACCAATTATTAAAGTGGGAAAATATGTTTAGGCTTAGTTTTGAATATGTAGCTTATTAAGGTGAATCTAAAATTGTTCAAGACAAGATAAAATAAAATATGGCTGTTAGAACACAATATTTGACTATAAGATCAACAGCGTATATTTTTCCATTTATTTTCAAGTTTCAAGGCTTTTATTTACTCCAAGGCCTCGTGCGCTACATGCAATTTTGTGTCGGTCAACTATTTGATCGGCCAACTGATAGCTCCGTGCGTACCAGCCGACTGAATAGTTGGTTGATTGAAATGTTCGCGCACGTGCAACACAAAATTTGTCCAACTAACCTTTTTCCACCAGTCCTAACATGGATTTGGTCTAGTAATTCGTCAAATAAAATTGAAACGGAAGTAACACTACTGGATACATTTATTATCATGTCAAAGAGTACTTATAGGTCAATTCTATAAGTTGTATTATGGGCTTAACCAAGTACATTTTTAAACCACTAAGGAATGAGTATAAGCATCAAGTACATTTTTAAACCACTTAAGAATGATAAAAGCAGTTTTGATGAAAATAGTTCCTCTTATAACATTCAATAACCTATCAGAATACCAAATGGAGAGATTGCATCTTCCCAGAAGAGAGTCTATCAGTTACTTTTAGATTAGCAAACATATGCCCACATTTGTTATTATGTAATTTATTTATGAGTTACAAAGGATACATTTTTAGCTTCGATTACAAATTGAATAGTCTTGAAGAAATGTTTTATAACTAATGACTGGAAGCATTCGGCTTCCACTTCTCTTGATTCAAAACAAATCAAACTATTAACTGAAATACAAACTATCTTTAATGTTTACTCGAATGAGAGAAGGCGAAGAGAAGAGTGAAGTCAGCCGACTCTTTTTTGCAAGTGCGTGCCGGCGCGTTAAAACCTATAATCTATAGGTTAGTACCAAGTTGGCCAACTTAAGAGTTGCAAGGAGTTTGTAGCAAAACACAAAACGTTTAATTGGCCGACTGGGTAGTTTCATGTGCGCACGCTCACATATGGATCAACGGCTCATAATGATGCAACTAAACAGTGGGCCGACACAATTTTGCAAGTGCGCGCGAAGCCTTAAGGGGATTGAGAAGGTAGAGTTTTGAAAGGATTTTCCAGAAATTGCTTGAATGTAAAATGAAAATGTATTTAAAAATAAATAGGGGGAATGGAGAAAACTGTAATAATTAAATTGGAGGGCTTCGGGAAATTCTGTGTTATGACTAATCAACTATGTTTTTTATATATAGCCCCGCGTCTTACTACCAATTTGGGTTATGTGCTCATGTACTAATTGCTCTAATGGGGATGTAAAACAAATTTAAATTTATGAATACATTCTGCGTGTACAAAAATACAAGTTTCTTTTAACAATATTATCAAAATATAGTTTAAATAGTATGCAAACTTCTTATGAAAATATTTGCTATTTGGTTTCATTCTTTTTGTCTAAACATATTAGTTTTATTATCTAGCTTTTTTATTCTCTAAACAATAATAATTTCCATTATTCAATTAAATTTGCACACATTTATTTTCACCTATCTTTTAGGCCTACATTAATTTTTAAATATATTTTTTGTTTTGTACAATATAATTTTGTTTTGTATGCAGTATTGCAATGTGCTTGCTAAAATATTTTCTAATTTATAGGTGAATAGATAGAAACACTTTATGTGTGTGTGTCATTTGATGTAGACCTCTCTTATCTAGTCTTTGTACTACGAATGATAAATGTTAAAATAACATCCCACGTTCCTTTCATTTTGTTCGCTATATTGCTGATCCTAGTTCGTGAGTATGATTAATTATAAGCGAGTTTCAATACTAGTCTTATTTGTTATACAATTTATAAATAATAAAAAATATATTTTAATTGTGCATTGACTAGATAATCTATAGTTCACGGTGTTTATTTCTTAAATATATGTACAAAATTTTTAATACAAAAATATTATCATCATATAATAATACAACCTAATGAAATAAATATATTATATTAATTTAATACTCTCCTTACTAAACTTTTTTATGTTTTAAAAATTAATTATTGCATTTTTTATTTCAAATAGTACAGATATTAATTTAATATGGTTCATAAATTTTCACTAATAGGACTATAATGGGGAAGGTATAGTTGAGAATAAATATGCCCACAATTGTGTTAATAAAAAAATTAGAAATTATTTAAGAAACCAAAACATCTAAGTACAGCAGGTAAAGATTCAAATCCCGATTTATCCTTAAATTTGAAAACATACTAGACGAGACTAGTACACTCGTGCAAGATCATAAACTTCAGTTTACTTAAAATACTTATTAAATACGTTAGCATATAGTGTTTTTTATCTAATAGGAATCTGTGTAATACATATTATGGTAAAATAAAATATATTTAAAAATCTCATTTAATATTTAGTATTCAATAATATAGGTATGTTAGCTAATAAATAAAACAATAAACTTTAATTTTATATTATTTGTGATAAAATAAATCAACCATTATACACACATCAAAACAAATTATTTTTAAAATTGTGAGTGTTGCAAAGTAGTATGGTTATTTGTGATTCCTGTTTAGTTCAAATTCAAAGCTTAAATATCTCAGATAAATTAAGCTTTGTATAAACAACTAGCACCTATATTATATTACTAGATTTTAGTTAATCTAAATAAATACTAAATACTTATTTATATTTTTGAAGAAACTGGAAAGGTTGTTACTTAAGACAGTGCTTAATTTTTTTTTAATTTTTGCATATTTTTTGGGACAAAAAATAAAAATTCACTTTTAATATGTTAATATGTGTTCAATAATTATGCAAACATGTACAATTGAGTTGATTCTTTCACTCAGTATGCTACACGATTATTTGTTTCGGCCAGTGTAATTTTAAACGAATAAATTTCATCCACCATTTCCAAAAAATTCCGTTCGCTTGTTAAATTTAAATGCATATTATATTAAATAAATTTAGAGTGACAAATTTAATAATTACTACACAGTATAATAATTAAATTCTTTAGAAAGCATTTGAGCACACAATTGAGTTGGATTTAACTCAGAATTTAGTAGATTTATCAGGAACCAGTTTGAGAACGTATATTTGTTGGGCACTATTTTTTAGATAGTAGTAACGTTTCCTTGAAGATGTGAACATATTTATCTTCCAATCTAGTACGGAAGTAGAGGTAGATAGTCTAAAGTGAATACCTATGTTTTTTATTGTTGATATTAATAAAGGGGTATGTAAGAGTTCAGGAAATGGCTGGTACCATTAATTTACCCTATGAAAACTCTCAGAATTCAAGATGACGGCTCATCCAGCACAGAAAACGTGTTTTTACTTGAGCTCTATTTTTTTTTTGACATATTTTTTGTAAAATAGAATAAATATTACTTTCTTAACATTGGATTAACTTTAACATAAATAACAACAAAAAATTATAATTTTTAACCAAAATATGGTGACCACCGACATCTTGAATAACTTTGATGTGAACGATTATTACAAAGAACTTCTCAAAATTATTTATTTATTTTTATTTAATGAGTGACATCATTTTGAAAATAAGGTTAACTAATTTTCTAAAAATGTGAAAATTAAACTTTAAAATATGACGTTATTTATAGTGATATTTTTTCATGAGGCGCAGACAAGTTTTTAGTTATCTAGTCACTGTCCACATCATTGGGTGACACGACATTGTTTTTGCTGTAACCTGTACCCCCATTGTAATTTCAAGAAAAGTGAAGAGTAGTTCTGCATTCAAACAACACAACTTTTTGATTTGACAAAGGTATAATACTATCACGTATAAGCACGTCACTGATTTTTTTTCTTTAATTCTGTTCAAGAATAACTTTTTGAAGTTTATTATCTTTAGTAACCAGGATTTTACTCTTGTCTTTGAAACTTACTATCCATAACAGACATTCATAAAGAGTGATGTAGTTACATTAAGCTTTTGTTTTTCCTATGCTAAGATACGAAGCTGTAATGTCACATTCACTGAGAATGCCTCAGACTAGACATCAGGACATCCTTGTGCTTTGAGCTACAGTAGCTCCACGTTATACTACTATACACTCACTCACTCACTAGCTGACATTAATGTTTACCCACTTCCAGATGAGGTAGAAAATTGAAATTTGGCAAACTTATAGCTTCTAGCCTGTAACCAACGGGAAAATTCTAAAAAAATTAACAAAATTATTTTTAATCCCCGAAAAAGTTCAAAATGGCGGAGCAACTTTAAAATGCATGCGGTGTATACAATACAATACCGGTAACTTTATGTTGTTACGTTCAAAACAACGCTGGAATTACATTAGTTTACACCCACTAGCAAAAAAACTCTTTGGGGGTTAGGGGGTGGAGCCCCCAACGAGCAAAGCGAGTATAATATTATAGAGTCCTATTACCCTTATATTATACCTGTATCTACTCTCATCATCTATAACGTTAGCTCACTTAGTTCATATGTATATAGGCTGAACAGGTAATAGGACTTATATATATATATATAATTTAGTCTAAATTTTATAAATATACCCAAAAATTAAGTCTCAATTTTATATGTATATATATATATATATATATATATACATATAAAATTATATATTATATATACATATATATAAAATTTAGTCTAAATTACCCCTCCGTTTGTTACAGTGTGGAACTTTTTATTTCATTTGATGCCACCTAGCCCTTTTCGACCCTTCTGATTCAGAAGAAAGGGCGATGGATGGACAGTGATGTAATTGCCCTGATTTCCCACAGGACCTCATCATATCTACCCACCTGATCCCCAAATTTCCTCCCGGCTCACGATAAGAGACTAGGAACGGTAAATGGAGAGGGTTGACATAGGAAGGTATGGTTTAGTGAAGGTCTACTAGATGAAAAGGTGTCTTTGGTCATCAAGGGAATATCTACGTGAACCAGTCACATTAAAGATATAAATATATTAGAATATATATGTTTAAGATACCCATTAAATATATATTGGTATGATTTATGTTTAACTTATTGGAGAAAATAAAAAAATAATTTGAAAAATATTATATCTTGTGTATTTTTATACCTCATCTTATTACAGGACCAGGCTATTCATATTTATATACACTGATAGCGTAAAGTTAAGGGACATAGCTGCATTATTCCTCTATATAGTCTTACAGGAAGGAAGAATATAGATGAGCTGTTAAACCTTAGATTCCAACAAATATTATAATATTAAGAAACTTTAATTGTTTTTGTTAACATTGTGGGAAATTCCCGATTAATCCAACCCCAACTATTTGAAAATTTAAGTCAAATTTTTGTTTAATCCACCCCTTAAAGCTCAGTATTTAAATGTTATGAAACATTATGAGAATTAAAAATTACAATACATACTCTCAACTAAAATAACAATAAGAAATGGTTGTGCGAAGGATTTTGGCATATGGTCTATTTGGTTGTTTTTACTTTCTCTCTATCTTACAGGTAGAGAAAGTATTGTGATCGTCAAAAAAATCGAACTCGAGATTTTGATGATTTATTCCGTTCAGAAATCTTACGAGTTTATAGAAAGAGAGAGAAAGTCTGTGCGGTGTGCCGTACCATTTATTTTACATTTGTATAGATTTTAATATTTTATTTATTTTCCTTTTATTTATATAAACATGATACAATATACAATGCCAAAAAAAACCTACTTTGTTTGATATTTTAATGTATAAAGTGTTTGAATGATTAAAACAAGGCCTGTACAAATCCCAGATTTATACTTAAAATCTAATTCAAAACTTAATTCACTTATTAGAATTGATTTTGAATCGAGTCTTATACTGGCTTGCAATTTTTGAATCAAACCTAATGATATTATTAAGACCATAAAAATTTCCTTCAAGCATTAAACATGGTATTAATATTAAATAATCTACAACTTTCCATTGTCACCTCAAATGATGTAGTAAGAAATGATCATATGAAATAAAATGTTCAACTCTTTCAAATAGTAAGATTAATAACTTCAAGCTGTATCATAATCTTATTTATATTAATATTTACAATTTGGATGATTCGCAAAGTTATAATTTTTACAACTCAAGCAATACGCGAGATAAGCATTTTTTTTAATCTAATGGGGTATGGTTGAAGAATGTAAAATTAAGAGGATAACATACTTCAATATATAGATCTGTGAATCAATCACTGATCTCCATTGTCGAAAAAAATATATATTGACGCCTTTATATTCGTTTCCACAAATTTTAATAGCAAACCACTAAGTAATTATCAGCGTATTACCTGAACGAGTATTAAAATGCATTGTTAAAAAAAATTGTAGTAACTATATAAACATGACATAATGATTCTTTATATGATGTACTTAGCAATGTATATGGCAAGACGCTTATTTCAAGGATGTCCTAAAAAGAGGCAATGGCTGAAAGTCACCGGTCAGATAAAAGAATAAGTTCATTTTATTTAGTTTAAGGCCAATAAAATTCACAATAAATATCGATATTAAACTAATTGTTTTTGTTAATTTAATAATTATATAATATAAACATATTTAAATAATTATGTATTATATAATCCATTCACTAATAAAAGTTGTCACGTTGTCAAGAGTATCAGTTTTTTCAGTTATTTTGACTATGATATAAAGGTCGGTGTTAATATTATGACTAGATATTTTGAGGGTTTTTATTCATAAAGGATTATATCATCCTCCATGCAAGTGAGTGCACAATTTACTTTAAAATATTACATTCCTCATTCCTTACCCATTAATGCATTTTTAAATCTGGATAACTCGGACGGGTAAAAACTGTGTACACAAATAAATGGTATATTAAATATAATGTATTAACAATAATACAGTAGTTAAGTACGCTTAAAACTACTATTTTTTAACTATCTCAAGTATTTTAAGAATATAGCAAATCACACACTTGATGTAATTATTTTATATTTAAATTTAAAATAATATTTAGTGAACTACTTTAAATTGGGATCATCAAAAACATCAAATTAAAAATTTTGATGTATATCGACGTTTAATGAGACCCTTAACCCCAAAGAATTGGGTTCTCTCGAGAAATTTTTATAGTTAGATATACAACCCTGACACTTACGGTAGTTTACTGAAGGGCCAAAAGAGAAAATAATTATTTTCTAGAAATCAGCTTTAATGATTTTGATTAAAATTCCTATCTAGGTCTCACTACAAATAAACTTGTGGATCCAAAATTTTCAATGAAAATGACTTAATGGATACTTAACATGCGGATAAATCTACTAATTTGATCACATCTCAGCAATAATTATTTGAAATATGAAATAGCTTATCATTGAATAATTGTATCAATATTAATAAATAATTTATTTTATATCAAATACATTTTCATAAAATCAATAATTTCTGAGCAATTGGCATATATATTTATTTTTTAATCAAGTCTTTGAATCCGTGATTTTATTGTAATGATCTTTGGTGAACAGAGAAGTTACTTTTTTCTTAATGTGTTTGTTGAACAGTACAGTAACAAGAAGAAATAAGACTTTGACATTTTTCTAAAAAATGTAAGTTCAATCTAATATATTAATACAATTGATAAAGTGATAACAATTGAAATTAAAAATTAAAATTAGATTAATTTTTTCTAATATTCTTTTATTCCGTTCAGAAATCTTACGAGTTTATAGAAAGAGAGAGAAAGTCTGTGCGGTGCGCCGTACCATTTATTTCTTAATGTGTTTGTTGAACAGTACAGTAACAAGAAGAAATAAGATTTTGACATTTTTCTAAAATATGTAAGTTCAATCTAATATATTAATACAATTGATAAAGTGTAACAATTGAAATTAAAAATTAAAATTAGATTAATTTTTTCTAATATTCTAGTTTATCAACTAAACATAACTAATTTTTAATTTCAATTAATATAATTTAATCAATTTTATCAATATTATAGTTTGAAACAATTATAAACAAATATCATTCCTTACTCTCAACCTTAGATTGTTTTCTAAAATGAATGTATACAATCTCATTTATGTTCTTTGGTGAATTATTAAACTCTCTTTTACAATTAATTTTTTTGCAACACTGTCTTATGAGCTTTAAGTAAATGTCTCAAATTTTAGGAAAAATAAGCGAGAAAGTATGTGTGGTGCACCGTACCATTAATTTACTTTCATTGTTATGTTAAACACTAGTTATTTACTAGAAGTGGTGGAGACTTGGTAGTTTATTTAGAGTAATAACGCTACCATTAGCGTGGATAACTGATCGAAAAATTGTTGTGATAAGTTACACGTGGAAAAATATCCTAAATGAACCTAGAGATACTGGAGCCTTAGGGTTAATATGAATGGAGCGTAAGTTAAGGGCGTTGTTTACACAGTTTTTTCAGCCCCCAAAGATATATATATTTATTTTTTGAATTATATATAATATACTATATGAAATATATAATATATATAAAATATATATTATATATATTATATTTAATTTTGAATATATATTCAAAATTATATATTATATTTAATTTTGAATATATATTCCAAATTATATATTATATTTAATTTTGAATATACATTCAAAATTATATATTATATTTAATTTTGAATATATATTCAAAATTAAGTAGAACAGTGATATCATAAATTCTTTGAACCCGCTTAGGTGACCGCATGGTCTAAGACGTCACTCACGAAATAGACTAAACTGCCGAAGATGGCGAGACCATGGTTTGATCCGATTCAAGTTTAAGTACTGATGGTGGTTTTTTTTTTCTAAATGGTATCCCAATCTTTCCACGCAAAATTGGATACACTTCCTCTAAAATCAACCTTTCTCCAATTAGAATAATTAGTAGGCCTACATAGGTGTATAACTCTAATCGGTAGTAATACTTGGTGATAAAATAATGTGAATATCTTTCATAGGCATGTCATGAAATGAAAAGAAAACATTTTCATTAAAGTTCAGGGCACCCTTGATATGTGGAATGCTTGCTTCCCTGACCATTTTCATTAAAGTTCAGGGCACCCTTGATATGTGGAATGCTTGCTTTCCTGACCATTTTCATTAAAGTTCAGGGCACCCTTGATATGTGGAATGCTTGCTTCTCTGACCATTGGAGAAGGATATAAGATTTTCTTGAAGTGATGTTGATATTATATGAAAAAAATTATAAATAATGGTTAAAAAAAACATTTACAATTGTCATTTGATACTTTAAAACCTAGTAATTAATAATAAAACTGCGTATCTGGGTTACATAATTCGTGGCAAAGTTTGTGGACGTATTAACTAGTACTAATGTAACGTTGCCCAGGGGACATCCGAATACACTGATCGTATATTCTTTCCGTGAGGCTTTTTCCATTTCTCGATGAGATGAGCTGATGTAGACAGTGAGTATGAGGGTGAGTAATCAATGGAAACACTTAAACCTAACTTAAACCTAATCAAGCAAACCCTGGTGACCGTTGGGGTGATTCCCCGTTTGGGAAATATACCTAAGGTACCTTCAGGGAATCGAACCTGGGAACACTAGGCCTTATTTCAGGTACACTGATCGCTACACTATGGTTCCGGTTAACTAATGAATAGTGGGATATTATGTTGTTGTTTTTTAATTTGGCACTACATCTTTCTATCCGTCCGGGTTGTACGCCGATATTATGTTACTATATGTTAAAATATGTAAATACTCAATCAGAATCAATCAATCATAACACGTTTGTAACTAATATATCGTAATGAATATAAACACACAATTTGCAAATCAATGAAACGAGGGAAATGTTCGTATGAAGGGACCACAATTCAATTAATTTAAATTAGTTGAAAAATTATAACTAGACACGAGAATTGAAACTGGGACTTTAAGCTTAGCACGCAATGCTCTACCAATGTGGTAATTAGGATACTTCTCGTGCTCAGGGTTATTCCTCACTGATATTTCAAGGCTGAGTCCGGCATGGACGTTCAGAAATAGTCAGATAAATATCAGCGATCAATAATATCTCAAGCAAGATTGTAATTAAAGGAATTTAATTGATTTAAATTAAATAAATGTTGTAATTAGATTACAGAAACAAATTTTGGATGTAAAGGAAAATGTTACCGCTGCAGCACTCAACAGCCATAGGTTTTTTTTATTGTTTTTTCTACAAAATTTGTTTAAAACTTACAGACCACAGACCTTATATCAGGCGAGAAACGTTTCAGTTCATAATTATAAACTATATACCCTCATTTTACCTAGAAGGATATTTAGTTTACCTTGAAGCTTTTAAGATAAGTTTATAGATCTAGTTTAGTTCATAGATAATGACTGCCACCTTTTAGGGCAAACCAACTGTACATTGTAAACATTATTTCTTAACTTATATTGCCATCTAATATTTATTTTTGTAATTTTAGTTAGACATGAAACTTTTAACTTAAATGTGCTCTCTCTTTCCTTCTCATGCCTCCCAGAAATAAGTGACTGTTCCACCAATGCAAGAACTATGTCCCCGTAAAGCTACGAGTGAAGTTTTTCCTCACTCGTCTGCTTGCACGAAACTTTATACGTTGTGTTTTACTCGTACATTCAGAATTCACGCGCCAGAGAATTGAAAGTTTTCTCAACTCCGGGAAATGTTTCGTTACAAGTCAAACAGACGGTGTCACTCTCTTCCGACTACAGCAGGAACTTGAAGCCATTTTAGTTTACAAACTCAAGACTTGCCTTTAAATGAGTTACTAAGTAGTAATATACGTTTTCTATCCTACACAAGTTACCATGACACTTCGATAGTTACCTCTTAAGGCGTCTATTTTCCCTGTTGCGCTATTTAGGAGACTTTTCTCTTCTAAACAAGTTGCCATGCCACTTCGATAGTTACCTCTTCAGCCGTCTATTTTCCTTGTTACGATATTTAGGAGACTTTTCTCTTCCTCACAAGTTACCATGACACTTCGATAGTTACCTCTTAAGGCGTCTATTTTCCCTGTTGCGCTATTTAGGAGACTTTTCTCTTC
>CABFWB010000067.1:114733-127914 GCA_902151455.1 Timema bartmani | reverse complement strand
CCATGACACTTTGATAGTTACCTCTTCAGATGTCTATTTTCCCTGTTACGGTATTTAGGAGACTTCTCTCCCTCACAAGTTACCATGACACTTCAATAGCTTACCTCTTCAGTAATCTATTCTCTTTATGCCACTATTGAGCGCTTTAAGATGCCAATTTTCTATTGAAGGCTGTGTTCAGAAAATGTTATGTCAGTTTGACACGATGGTAAGCTAGATAATGACGCAAGTTGTAGATATGGCAATAGTAAAAGATCATATAATCCTTTCAAAAAAGCTTTGAGAATATAGGCCCTCTTACAGTGGTAGTTGATTTTATATTGGAAGAATATCAATTGATAATTAATATAAAATAAATAAAATAGATTGTTTAATTTATTCAAAAAATAAGCATCTTGTTATTTAATGTAATTTAACATAACCTAGTCCTTTTGAATTAATTTTTTTGGTAATTTCACATGTGAGTCTGTGCATGAAGATACTTTAGTACAGATGTGTACCATTCTTCTACCGTAAAAAGTAGCAAGCATGTTTACCCTGCACTGTTCCACTATGTGGTAGTTTCATGGTGTAGTTAATTAATTTAAGACAGCTACATTTTAAGGTAGATTGGGTGTACATATTTAACTCATAAGTGGGACCATATTAAAACTAATAGCTCTCTCTGAAATGGTATTACAGGCAGAGCTGAAGAGGGTTTGTTATTGTTTTTCAATAAACGAAAACTATACTTAAGTCTCACTAAAAAAGAGACATAAAATAAATATTTTTATCGGCTACCAGATATAATCAATGGTACGTTTTATGAAAATACCTCCTCACCCTCTCTAAAGGTAAGCTACAAGGTCTAAGAGGAGTTTGTGTTGTAACCCTCCACTCCCCTTGTAGATCATTTCCTGTTAATAGACTGACTACAAGAGACATTTGAACAAATTTCTCCAAAACAATGATTTGATTTATTCTTCACATCATCCATTTTAATTTGATATAATTTGTAAAAGCCTGAACGCTTCTGAGTTGGTGCTATCACTCTTCGTAAAACTTAACGTAACACTTCTTACATCTATTAATGTTTCCAGCCTGTGGCTTGGGTCAGTTTTTTTACAAAGCCATATATTTTCTACTACCGGCTTGCTAGGCCTGTCATAGCTTTATAGGCCTTATAATCTAACTTAAGATCAGGACAAGCACAAAATTCAGTCCCCAGCTGCTAATTCGTCTCACTGAAAGGGTAACCCACATTTCATTGATGATATATTTTTTGGCCACGCCGGAAATTGAACCTGTGAGCCCTAGCTCAGTAGACAGACACGCTACCGACTGATCTAGGGTGTTGAACGTAACACTCAATATAGATAATATTTAAATATTTGAAGTACCTCTTATCATTCCAAAAGTATTAATTTACTGATATAACTTAATTCTAAAGTGGAATCTCAGGAGGAAAATAGATCTTAGGAGGCTTCAAATGATACTAAAACTAATTTGATATAATCTGACTTCAAATTAAAGATCATGATATGAAACTAATTTTTGTTTTTTAAATTTCATCAGTGCCTGTAAAGTTATAAAAATAATATATTTACATTTAACTATCATTGAGAGAAGTTTTGTTTTACATTCTATGACCCAACTATTCAACCGCAATAATTGGTAATGCTAGACTTAACGTTCATCTAGTGGAACGTTAAATAAAAGACTTGGCTATATCGACTTACAATACTCTAACATACAACCCTTTAGTCCCGCTGCTCCCCTAAATCAAACTGTTCCACCAAAATAAAATCAATGCCCTTACCCATACCTACGCCCTTAAATCCCACTTCCCATTTTATTCCTCCTCTCTACTCAATTAATATAAATACCTTCTCCAGATTAAAACTCTTCACTCCCCCCTTCCATTAAATAAATCCACCACACTCAAACAAATAAATACCTTCCTCCCTACTAACAATCTTTCCTCTTTCCTTTCTATAAAACCCACACATTTAACTAGACTAAATACCCTCTCAACTAACTACATGTTTCCTTTATTCCTCCCACTTATGCCCTTTTTTACAAGTAAGATTAATACTTCATTTGTTCCTACACTTTTAACGCCTTCTTTAAAACTAATGCAATTACACCTTCCCATATTTCCTCACAATCATTTTCTCCTTTTAACTCAACTAAAATCATAGGCTTACTATTGAAGTCAAATATTCACTTTTACACAAAATTTGTTAAAATTTAAGACATATCAAAAATCAAGTAAAATTGCATGTAATACATACATTAATGTAGATCTTGACTCATTATTTATTAACCACTAATAATACTATTTTACTTTATGATTTCTAAATGAATAAGGGATATATGAATTAATGACAAGATTAATACGTTTAAGAAGGGAGTACTTAAATAAATAGCGTTTATAATGATACTTAGTGTAATTAATTCACTTTTGTTTTAGAGAAGCCAATAAATTGGGAAAATCACTCCATAACATATAAAGAATAAATGAAATTCAACATACACCCTGATATGTAACTTTAAAATTCCAAATTAAAATAATAAAGTTTGCCCTTTTAAAACCAAATAATTATAATTCTCAAACAATATTACCAAGACAATTAAACATATTTGGTTTATAGATTATTTATCACAGAGCAGTAAGCTATAAGTAAATTTAAACTATATAAATACGTAATATGCTTTATATCCCATAGCCAACGGGCTATTTGTAAGATCTTTAAAGATTTGTATGAGAATTTTTATTCATAAAATAAATTTGAATGTCATAAAAGGCAGAAAAAGAGGCGCTCTGTCTTAGAAGACCGCTAAACCTGTCATTTTGATCTACGACTTTGCTTGTTTCACGCATCAGCATATTGTAGCACAACGTGGTAGCTTGAAATTGATTTTTTTTTTCCAATATAGTATTTTCTATTCTTCCAATCTAACACTCTTTTTCCACTTCTTTGGTCCCTATCTAGCATTAACGTCTTCTCTTTCTTCCCAACGCCTTGTTCCCGATGTTTTTGAGTTATGCTCGACTGTATAGTGTTGTGTGGTGAGTTGGGAAAGATTTATTGGAAATGAAATATATTCAAAGGTCTTAGCCTCCATCTGATTTCTGACTCCAATTCAAATTGCAATAGGATAAAAATACATTCCATTTTAAGAATAAGCGCACCATGAAGATAGATTTAGAAATCCTTGGTTGGCTTCCTACGTAGAATTTTTCTATGAATATACCACAACTACCAACCTTAAGAAGCAAGAACATATAAGAGTATTATAAAACATATTTGGTTTTACTTTATTTTAGGAAAATGGCAAACTGTACGGATAAAAATTCAAAATATGTTGAATGGACAATTAATCAAAATTCAAAATTGGTTTAAAAATGATTCATGATAATATAATTTCGTTGTTGTTAAAAGATTTTATTTGATAAACCAACATGATTAAAATAAACTCTCACGTTAATATAGGTTTCTGTATAGTACTAAAAATATGAATAATTTAAATTTTATTAAAGTTAAGATAGCTACTGTAAATTATTGACATAATATTAGCCACAGTATAATTAATTATGTATATTATATATGTATATGATTCTACTATCTTATAAATCAAATAAAGTTTTATGATAACCGGGATCTGCTAAGCTTAACATTTAGAAGTAAATTAAATTTGACTTTATTGGTATTAACTGTAATATTTGTTTACACCAAGGTTGGCTTTGTCTATGACTTAGGATCAAAGAAGATTGGCTTAAAATAAGTAAAACCGAATTGGCTTGAAGGAGAAATGAAAATAGCATAGAGATAGATCTCACTTTAAATCCACCTCTGGTCCAACGGACCTGAATTCTAATCTCGCCTTATTGTCATCAGTTATCCATTCTATTGCAAGCCGGATGCCTTTTAGATCATGTCATCGTCGATTAAGGTTATTTATATTAATAAATTTAGCTAAAAGATATCATGGAGCAAATACGTTTAACCTTCACTCCCCTCTCGTTATAATTTGGGAAAAATTGCTAAATCCTGCTAAGATGAAGATTTTAAACCATACTGCAATTTATTTACTAACGTTTAGTTATAGTTCAACTGATTGAAAATTAATTTGTGAAAATATAGTGGTCTCATTAAAAAAAAATCCATGGCGTCTGCCTTCAACCGAGCCGTAATAACCGGTATGCTCTGTCTGTAGTGGTTTCATTAAATGTGGTTTAACTACATATTTATAGTAACTTATTAAATAATATCTTAACATGCTTCGGTGGCCACATGGTCTAAGGTGCTACTCTTGCGGTAAATTAGACTGCCGATGACCGGGAGATTTACGCTTGAAGCTCGGTCGGGTGTACTAAGGTTATTTTTTCAAAATTGGTTTCCCGCTTTACCTTCAAGCAAATGCGTGTACACTTCCTATCAATATAACACTCTTAATCAATTAAACTATTAGCTTGATTAGTATATAAATATTTAACCTAAATATATAGGCCTAACGTTAAACATATATTTGCGGCTTAATGACCTTTTGAAATAGTTTTCTATATAAAATCTAATGGAAATTTAACCATCCATAACGAAAGAGAAAAATGGAGTTTCGTAAATAATTCCCCACTTAGACAATTATAGCTGTATATCAAAGGTTGTAAAACCAGTAACTAATCTTCCTAAAGTTACATATATATCTACTGGAGAACATTGTTTTTACTATAATTTCTTCTCTAGTTATTCTGTATGTTGATTAAAATGGGGTTTTCCGGCACTATAGTCGACCTCATCAAATTCAGGCATGCAAATAGATCTATGGCAATATGGACATTAACTAATTCCGAGCTCATTTGGTCTTATGTTCTCTTCACTACCCACCTGAAGACATTGACTCTCATTAATTAATAATAAAATCATTTATCCTTAGGAAATACAGTTCCCATTAATGGGTGCGTTGTACAGAGGATAAGTATGATTAGTAAACAGAGACCAAGTGGCCGAAAACGTATAACCAATTCAGCATTATCAATCTTTGCTTATCACCAAACTTATATTATTATTATTATTATTAATATTATTATTACATGTTGTTTTAGACACTGGCTACTACGCTCAACTTTTTTCTTCTTTCCATATTTCTTTTTGGTATTTGGCTTATTTCTTCAATGTTTTCCACCTCTTGTTTGTTCCATTCTTGCTCTTCGGCAGATCCATATATTAGATAAAATATGTAAGGAATAATAGTAGCTGCAATCGTTGTATAAAACACCTTTTTCCACTGGCCAAGAGTTTGCTGGAAAAAAAATTGGCAAACTAAAAATTAATTTTGATAATTAATCATAAAATAAATATAACACATTGATCAGTGTATCTTAATTTGAAAAAGTTAATGTTATCTAATAAACCTTTATTTTAATGTAAGTAAGATTTCTTTCTTTATATCTAATGTAATAGTACACACACACACATTTAAATCACAGACAAAGCCATGTGTATCACCATTATATGCACATTTATTGCAAATAAATGTTTATGATTATTAAACATTTGACTACGTATTTTTGTGTCATTTTTCTCAATCGATTTTGAAGGAGGGTGTAGTAAATTAAGGCCTAAAAGAAGCATACAGCAACGAAAAAAGACCTAACTGTAAAAATGAGGTACGCCAGTGAATCGCATGGCCCTTTATGTACGCTTATGATGTCCTAAAGATTTCTGATAATAATATTATGAAAAACAGTATTAATGGTGTGAAGCTCATTGCCAGATTCATAAAAAAAAACTATGTGAGTTATAGCATCACGCTTCCCTTCACATAAATTAGAAGTGTATGAATCAGTTATCAATGGATTTGAAGGAATAACAACAGACAGTATAGAAGATTAAAATAATCTCAAAATTCAACAAATGATTAGCAAACATCATGAATCAATTTGTGAGTTCTTAGAATATATTAAAAAATCCATAAATATAATGATATCTATTCTGATAGCAAAACTCTTGAGTGGTCATATAAGAATACATCATCCAATCCAAAAAACGTATGTAATAGATCTACTTCAGGTGGATCAAATGATTTCTTTACTATCAACATTACAAATACCATTGTAAAATACCTATATTCTTAACACCAATAAGTTATCGAAAAAAAACCTGCTGGTTAGAGAGGTAGCAGATGTACATTACATGTACATTAAATATTTTTCGATGGACCTCAAGAAATATATATAATATTCTTTAGACATAAGTGAATATTAGATTGTATATATAATACATTTTAGCTTATACACTAAATTCTTTAGAATTATGTGAATTTTAGACATTAATGGCTTGGATATTTTGACTTATTCCTACTGTCACTTAACCTTATAATTTATATATTTTCTTACTAAGACACGTTTTACTTAGATATATTGACTGTGGATCTTATTATATTATGAGGACGAAATCAACGTTTATTTGTATCAATGGCAATGAATGTTTCAATCTAACGCCGCTGCTCAAACCTATTATTTCTAGATAGGATAATGCGTAACTCCTCACATTATGACAGAACAAAAGTGCTGGTGGTCCCAATGTCACTAGAATATGTGAAGGTTTATTAGTACTATCTTACTCTTGGAATGCTTTTTATCTATTTGAAGTATTTAAAATGCACTTTTTGAACTGACTTATTATACCAGGAGAAGAGAATTTATACTAACGAAAGCAAAACAGCCTACCGGTTTAGCCGGTAAAGGTATTTTCCCATAACTCCCAGGGTTCATTTACATGCAACAATCGATATTGTTCCTAGAAGGCGAATAACTCAAGTTATAGCATTACGCTTACCTCCACATAAATGAAAGAGTATGAATCTGTTATTAATGAATTTACAAGAATAACAACAAAGAGTATGAAAGGTTGAAATAATTTCAAAATTCAATGAATGATTTCTACACATCACGAATCAATTTGTGAGTTCTTAGAATATATTTTTAAAAATCCATAAATATAATGATATCTATTCTGATAGCACAACTCTTGATTGGGCATATAAGAATACATCATCCAATCCAAAAATCGTAAATTATAAATCTACTTTAGGTGGATCAAATGTTTTCTTTATTATCAACATTACAAATACCATTGTAAAATACCTATATTCTTAAGACCAATAAGTTATAAAAAAAACTGCATGTTAAAGAGGTAGCACATGATCAAGAATAAAATTATTGAAAATTGCAAGGACCAGTAAATAATTTTGTAATTTTTTACACAATCGTTATATCAATAATCTTTAACACGAAGTGTTAGTATTATTATCTAGTAAGCTAGTCATTTATGTATATATGTACATTGAATATTTTGAAAAGGACCTCAAGAAATATACATAATATTCTTTAGATATAAGTGAATATTAAAATGTATATATAATACATTCTAGCTTATACACTAAATTTGTTAGATTTATGTGAATTTTAGACATTAATGGGTTGGACATTTTGACTTTTTTCTACTGTCACTTAACCTTATAAATTAGATATTTTCTTACTTAGACACGTTTTACTCAGAGATTTTGACTGTGGATCATCTTATTCTACGAGGACGAAATCAGCGTTTATTTATATCAATGGCAATGAATGTTTCGATCTAATGCCGCTGCTCAAACCTATTATTTCTAGATAGGATAATGCGTAACTCCTTACATTATGACAGAACAAAAGTGCTGGTGGTCCCAATGTCACTATAATATGTGAAGGTTTATTAGTACTATCTTACTCTTGAAATGCTCTTTATTTATTTGAAGTATTTAAAATGCACTTTCTGAACTGACTGATTATACCAGCAGAAGAGAATTTATACTAGCGAGAGCAAAACAGCCTACCGGTTTAGCCGGTAAAGGTATTTTCCCATAACTCCCAGGGTTCATTTACATGCAACAATCGATATTGGACCAACGGCTTTACTTCCCCTCCGAAGGAATTTGTGCTACGGATCTTTATCGCTAAAGACAAATTCGTCAACCTCAGCTGGGTTTGAACCCATGAACATCGTGTCCTGTGATGCGCAATTTACCCTGAGAGTACTGTGTTTTGTTCACTACAAGATATTATGTTTAAAATAATTTATTACATTCAAGGTATATACAAGTGTAGTAAAAGTCCTCTCCTTGTTACGTCACTGAAAAAGCTTACCATCCAAAGTCTAGGGGCAAGACTTTACTTAAACATATATATGTCTGTCCTATCGTGATTTGAGGACATTTATATATATTTTTACTCTGCCTTGTACCAAGGGTTGTAATAACAATAAACATTCTCACTCAGAATATAATAACTTTTAAATTATAAAAGTAAAAAGATACTTACATTCCCTTCTGTCAATATTCCATCAATCTGTGCGCTTAAAATTCCCATTGTGTTTGAGATAGTCAGGGAAATTCCAGTGATAGAGCCAGCGTAGTTAGGTCCTAAGTTAAGAACATTCACATTGCTACCGCCACAGTAGCTCCCTTGGAAGAACATGGTGATCACAAGAAGAGCTACAATAGCTGTGCTGTTGCAACCTACTAGTGTGATGAGAAGTAAACATAGTCCGGAGCCCAAAGCACCTAAAGGGAAAAAAATATATTTAATTATTACGAATACACATTTGCTTACTTATTCTATAGCAACTAGAAACTCGAAATTACATTGTCACAATTATAAAATATGCCACCTATCAGTATCTGGAGTAGTTTTAACCAGTCCACCTCATTACACCCTCTCCCAGATCCATTCAAATGTTATTCCCTATGTTATATTCACAAAATAAAAATATATTAATTTATAAAATACCTTAAATTAAATAATATTTATAACAGTAAATTTTTGAAACTAGTATATTTTAACTAAAAAATAATGTGCTTTGATGTGTATTAGCTATTTCATTTTTATCATTTCTAAAAATATTGTTTCAATATTATGTTAAACTAATACCCGAAAAAAACAAATTTAAAAATAGTTTACATTAACATTTGTTTAATTAACTTATTGGCTTGTATTAAAAATCTAGTATAAAATATTCTTAATATTATTTAATTACAATAATGTATATCAACGATAATGTTAATGCACCCGTAGATTTGAAAAGTTCTTCTTATTGTATTCCTACCCAATTATATTTGGTGATTGTTCTATCATATGTTTTATCAGAGATAAGTTCCCCCCTTATATAGCAGGTACATATTTTTGTTAATTTAAATAAAATGTAGGTTATTTCGTTTTCCTCATGTTGTAAGCCAATAAATTAAAACCGATATTGTTTTGGTATCCTACACATATTCAATAACTCAATACTGAATATGGACTTTTATAGATTGGTATACATTAAGTCAAATCATAGCTATGAGATATGAACTTACATATTCCATTGAAAACTCGATACGCAGTTATTATTGTTATGTATCCCTTTTTCTGTAACCATTGGGATACAAAACCACAAATAATACAACTAACCCATGCTGACATATAGGGAATGGAAGATATCAAACCACTCTGTAAAAATACACCAACAATATGTTTAAAAAAATTTAAAATATATTCAATATTCAAGTTGTTTTCATCAGTTCAACGAATGCAAGAATTGAAATTAATATTATCTACATGAAAAATATATAACGCTAATTTAGTTCTACTTTTACTAACGTATGCTTAAAAATATTATTACAATGATTTCATATTTTACAGTAAATATTTACTTTTTCAATATTGAAATGTAGAATGTTTTTTGAATAAGTTGGAAGCTCTGACAGAAACGTGTGTAAAACGAAAGAAGTTCCTGCTTGAAAAGAAGTGGAAGCCCATATCGGTAGTGAAGTTAAAATGGAAAACCAAGGTACAGGCTTGAGTATCTGTAAAAGAAAGAGAGAAAGAAAATATAGGTTTAATTCTAGTAAAATTACTGGCAATCACTCATTACTAAGTCTTATATTTGCTATCTCTTTTTTCACGTCCAAAGCAGCTACTTACAACAATCTCGCCATCAAAAGACATACGGTCTTTCATAATATACAATTTTTCCTCTTCTGTGATGGTGGGGTGTTGAGTTGGTGAACTATGAACCAGGATAAGCCACGGAATGACCCACATGACTGCCAATGCTCCGTAAATGTAGAAAACAAGGTCCCATGAGATGTTGGCCAAAACCCCTGATAAGCTCATTGACAAGATGTTGCTTACGTGGATAACTGTGTAAAACAAAACAATCACTTTTAATATATTCTTAGCTCACTCCCTTTACAAAACTTATGTTCAGAGTTCCAGCAAAGCTGCTAACAGTTCCAGGGAGAATCACATTGGAATTACACTTTGATGCCATTTGTGAGGTTTTAATTTCTACCGGGTGAATTGGAAGTAATTTCACATATATTACTATTAGCACCGCCTCTTACTACCCGTTCGGGTTTTACGCATTTCACATATAAAGATAGTAATATTATTATCTATTAACTATTTATTCTTTTATATTCTTTTACAATGATGGCCTTGCTCGAATAGTGTACTACATAAACTATTTAAATCTAGTTTTTGTGGGTGAAAGAACTTCCTGCAAAGGATATTCATAAAGAAGAGTTTCCTGTCTATGGCTATAAGTGTTTGCTATATAAAACACAGTGGCGTTTATTCAATGGAAACAAGGGAAGCTATGCTTCCTTAAAACTCAAAATGGAATAAAGAAAATAATAGGAAAATAAAGTTAGGACAAATCATTATAATTAGAAACCTTTCCAACCAGTATACTGAGTTGAGGGGGCAGCTCTTCATTCTTAGAGCAAGTAGTTCCTTCTCAGACTGACCGGCCAGCCAGCTGATCTCGCTTGGTCTTTATTCCATTAATGGTTTGTTTCCGGTTCTGTCCGACCCTCATCGGGGAAAGGGAAGCAACGTTTCCATAGGCGAGTATTAGCGCATTAGTTTACTGTCATGATTGGTGTATAATCGTACGTTTAATAATGTTAAAATCTTATTTATTAGGTTGTTTTTAGCGATATCTATTATTTCTAGATATCCCCAATTTACAGGAAATTTAGTTTTATTTTAAGGAATATTGACACTTGTTTGATCCTCCAAGGGAAGCGGTTTATTTCTTTTTGTGACAGTAGTAGAATGACGAGTGCGTCAACAAGTACAGTGGTGGAAGAGGAGGGCTGCTGTCTCAAAATTAATAAGTAATATTTTGAAGTATAGCTTTTCGTTCTTGGTTCTTGACCAGAAAAAAAAAATTGAAACAGGCAGACCCACTCCATCTTCAGGCAACCTATATTAAAAATCTTGATCTTTCAATAGACTACTCAATTTTATTAACGTGTGTAGTAATTATCGGTGTGTTGGATTTGAGGAAAATGATATAGTTGACATTATTTACTGATGATAATGGTGGGTGCCCAGAAAACTGACTCTGGAATAAAAAATGAAACAAATAAGTTTGCTTTTGCAACATATTTGTATATATGTAGATCAAGAAGAAAATTTGCTTAACGGGATTAGTACTGGAGATGAATCAAGAGTGCATAGTTATTGCACGATTTATAAGCAGTGGAATCATCCCAGTTTACCTTCATCAAAAAATTAAAGATTATGCCCAAATCAAGGCGGGATGATCTTACAGTGTTTTAGGATTCTCAGGGAGTATTGCTATCTCATTCCTAGAAACTAGGTGAAAATGTTAATGCCGCATTTTATTGTGTATTTCTTTCAAAATTTATGGTTGTAGTTTGCAAAAATAAAGGTCCACACCTACCGATAAGAGGATTACTGCTCCATCATGACAACAAACCTAATACATCTCGATTTACTAAGGAGATAATTGAATAATTACACTGGGAACTTCTTTAACATCCACCTTAAAGCCCTGACTTATCCTATAGCATATTTCCCCGGTTTGGTCCGCTAAAAAAACACCTTGGTGGTAAACGTTTCACTTATGATGATTAGGTTGAAAATGAGGTGTAAAAGTAGCTGAGACAAAACCCAAAGACTCCTATGAAGCCGATTAAGAGGCACTGCTGAAGATATGGGCTAAGTGTATCAATATTGATGAAGATATGTCAAGAAATAAATGTAAATGTAATATTACGTATTTTACAAGGCCATATTTACATTACTTTTAAAAAATTGAGACATATTTAATGACTTTTTCTTGTAAGAGGTGGGTAGGGTGAGGATTATTTGTAGTATATATATTCGTATTAGAGTGGAAAAGAGATAAGAGGTCTAGACATCTCTAAACCACTCCTGGAAAGCACATACTGGATTCAAAACTTGACAGTCCCTCACCCATCAACCATATTATATTGTGAACTTGACAGCTTAATCCATGTGCCCCTCTAGTGCCGGGAAGAATTATTAAAATATGTATATTTTGACATTCTATTTATTTATAAATATGAAAAGACCTTTTTTAATAATACGTGTCTTCGTTCAATCATGGTTGAAGTATGGCAAATGTTAAAATGTTCCATTTGAAGCTTATGATATAAAATGTACCTCAAGCTTAAAAAAATGGGTCTTACAATCCCCATGTATGTCTATCGGCTTTATGCCACTTGTCTTTCTTCCATATCTCCAGGTTTAACATAATGTATAAACAGTGGCGTGGAGTGTCGCCAGAATAGGCAGTGATTATAAAACTGTATCTGTGTGCTATGTTTCCCCCCTCTCCCCAGTCACCTTCCTATCTATTTGACTAATTATAAATATACACTGATACACACAAATTTCTTCAGATGGGAAAGTATTTTTGTACATACCTGGCCTGTTACTGTCGAAAAATTTAATAGGGGCCGTTTAAATTAACTCGGCTTAAACAGCTGTAAAACTCCATGATTAGCCATTGTTTCTAAGAAACACTCACATGAAAACAAAATGCTTGAGGATAGTTGGTATTCTTCTTTTGGAAACCACTCTGCCAGCAGTGTTTGAAGAGAAGGGAAAAAAACGCCCTGTAAATATATTATTAGTAATTTTTTAACTGGTTTATTTCTTATTCTCTCATGTTTTAATACATTGGCTACCAATTTTTTATTTATATCACTCTGAGAGGGATTTCACGTAAAGAAGAGAAAAATTGCAGGTAGTAATATCAAACAAAAATTCCTAGAAAATTATATTTTTGTAGTAATAGTTTCAACAATTTATTTCTATGAAAGATAATTCATAATAATTATAC
>CABFWB010000067.1:87247-114274 GCA_902151455.1 Timema bartmani | reverse complement strand
TTCTTTAATATAAAGTTAGAGTTTGACAAATATTGATTTGGACCTCTTTTCCTAGACGTAGATAACTTAATAAAGCGTGTTAAAATTTAAGTTGTTACTCTTCTTGAAGATAAAATTCAATACTATCACCTTGAACACTTTGATATTTAACTATATTATTGGCTGACTTAAAAGTACTATCATATATTTCAAATTGTGTTTACATGATGATAGTTCCAAAATATGTAGTCACTAAATCATGTTAAAAACCTTTCTAAGCTAGATATAGATAGTCAGAGAACAATTTTATAAAAACTACTGAACAATCATAATCGACAAAAGGCAACATGTTTGTCTGCTAGTTTTCAAATATAACAGCGTCCACCCAATATGATAATAAGAGAAATATATGAAATAAGATATAATAGCTGTTTGAACTGTATATTAAATTTTACCTCTAACTAACCTACCAATTTGTTGCTATTCATGTATGTGTTAGAGTCCATAATATGGTACAAATAATCTATATACAGACTATTTTAATTGGTGTCAAATATTCTATAAGAATATTCAATAAGAAAAGTTCATGTAAACATGGGTGTGAACACAATTAGTTTCTAAGATAGGAGGAGTTTTATTTTTAAATTTATGAGTAATCAACAGAAGAAGTAACGCAACTAAGTAAGACAAAGTCTAACAGAAAAAAAAACAACACAGGACAGAACAATTTGTTTCCAAAATGTAAAAAAAAAGTTTGTCCTGCTTAGATGCATCCTCTGAGCCTATGAAGACCTCAACATCAGTAACATGAGTTGCGTAAACAATGATATTCAAGTGTGTCCAGAGATAAAAACCGATTGGATTCAAATCTGGAGGTCAATCAGACCATTCACTGGATACCTCACGACCAATCCATATTTGGGGAAAACCTTTAATAACTCTAAGACTGTGCGTTTCTATATACATGTTTGTATGATATTTTCTTAATGTTTGGTCCATTGGAATACGCCCCTAAAATATTTGATACCAGTTAAAATACACTCTCTATATGCGATTTTTTTTATCAACCCTTGCAAGGGAAAATCAAAGTGCTTATTTAGTTTTCATATTTGTTTAGATATTCTTCACTTACCGCAAATACACCTGTGAGTATCCTGACGACAGCGAAAGCAGCCACATGGTATCTGGCCGCTATTGGGGTCAACAGAGACATAATACCTGCAGCCAAAAGTCCTGGCCCCATGATGAACTTGGCTCCATACTTCTCTCCCAATCGTCCCCCTATGATCTGTGTTGTTATATAGCCGTAATAAAAGGCCGATAGGATGAACCCTTGAAGGGTGCTGCTCCACTCGAACTCACCAACCTGAACACAGTTTAGAAAGTTTATACTTTTTACGGAGATCTCTAAAATTATATATAATTTGGCAGGTGATATCAGAGCCCATTTTGCTAGCTTGCTAACTTTATGGCGTTAAGGAATATGTATGGCTGTGTGAACCTAAGTTCACCATTAAATTTTATCCCAAGGCTCTTCCATCTAAACCTTGACAACCAACTTCCTTCAAATCTATTTTAACATTATTTTTACATTGACACTCTTGTCTGCCAAGGTGTCTTGTAACTGAAGGCTTCCCGACTAGAAATTTGGTCCATGCTTGTCATCAGCCCTATACACCACATGACAACCACACCTCAACGTATGTGCCTTCATTATCTTCAATATGTTTTGATATCGTGTGTATACGGACGATTAAGTTCTTTATCATGTTTTTTTTTTAGCCTTTTTGTCCATCCATCTTCGACCCATCTTACAGACAAATAGACTGAATATTTGATACACAGTTTGGTTTGAGCCAGAATTAATATGGACGTTTGGCTTTCTGCACCATTCACATTGCAAGTTGAATCAGTGCTTTTTATTTTAAGATTTATTTTTCAGTTTTGTATTTTTTTAATAAATTAAAATTGTGAGAATATCTTCAGTACAGTGTTTTAAATGGTGAATATATGCTCTTCGATGCAGTCCTCAGTACATGTTGATAATCAATTCAAAAAGTTTTACCTTTCTAATTAGTGAGCGTATCGTGGAATATGGCAGGCTATTAAATAACATTATTTTAAGTATTGCATTTTATCTATTCGAGATTTATATTAAATGGTAGTGCCAGGTTTAACCAAGTGAAGTTGTAGTAGAAATAATTTAGATGAAACACTAATAGACAACCCTAAAGCAAATATAATAAATACAATAATGTTTTGTTTGTTTATTAATAGATATAGGTATCAGAACGATTTATATTACAGCATCATTCAGGTAAGACAATCCCTTCTAGATTGTCACAACCTTAAAATAAGAATTATTTCTACCATGACAAGGTCATACCCATTTTCAAATTATTCGTATTTAATTATTATCATACCAGTTTATATTTCGATAGCTTATTTCTTAGCCATATTAATTTTATAGAACGAAACTTGAATAACAAATCGGAGCTAAGAGAAGAAGAAAATTCTCTTAGGTTCCAGACTATTTAAATGGGCCACTAGTCATGGCCTTAGAACGTACGGCTACTGAGGGACATTTATATCTGAAAATCAGTGGTTTTATTATTACTATTATTGACCAAACACAGCGAGGCTCTGTTTTAATTTGACCATTTGTTATTTCATATATCTGTCAATCTATACATTTTTTCAGCGGTTTGTTTGGAGATATCCGCCGAATGCGTGGACTATTTAATGAAATTTGGCAGGTACACTCTTCAAACATAAGCAAAAAATCCATGTGTATACTTCTTTTTTTGTTTTAATATGGGGGGTGTACAAATGTTTGTTTGTTTGGTATTTCGTATGTCTGTCAATCTTCCTGCTTTTCATAAGGCTGTTTTACGATAACTGCTGAATTCGTGGACTATTTAACGAAATATGATAGGCACACTCCTCGAGCATAGGTCTAAAAAGGTATGTATATGATATTAGTTTCAATATAGTTGCCGCTCAAATGTTTGTGTGTTTATTCCTTCATAGTTTCCAAATGCATCTACCCATTTTAACTAGATTTGGCAGGAAAGTTATTTGAGTCAGGTCTGAATGATGCAGGTATAAAGTTTATCAATCAAGCTCTCTTTTTCAATATGGTGACCACTCAAATGGTTTTTTGCTTAGTAGCTCATCTGAAGTGATTTAAATTAAAAATTCAAACAATCGAGCGAGTATCTAGTATGTATTTTTTTAAAGTTCAACATATATTGTAAATCTGACGTCTTAAAACAAGTTTACTATGGTTCATTTTTATGAATAAAATGTAATGTAATAATTGGTCCAAATAGAGATCTGAAGACTATAATACAATAAAAACTTGACATAGAATGATTTTTAAATAACCAATAATTTGTTAATTGATGAAGAAAAGTCTACTGTTTACATAAAAAAATCATTAGATTTTATAAGAGCATTGGTTTGAGAATATAGAAGCAGAATAAATGATCAGCCTATACCGAGGTAGAAAGTATGAAAAATCCTGTATATGAATAAAGAAATATTCATTGATTTATAGCAGGAATTGAATTTAATTGCCACTTACTTAACAATCTGAGACTCTGAACTATTGTTTATTGGAAGAAATTTTACTAGTTCACTCGCACAATAGATGATACAATTCAATTGCCTTATCTATTGGTGGTGAAAATATCAACTATTCAAATATGGTTGTAATAATATATCTAAAGAGGGTGATCGTAGCTGAGACCTCTAGCCAACTGAGACAGTTTTTGCCACTAAGCTACCAAAGCTCATCCTGATCTCAAGGCCATACGTGAATCAAAGTTCAAGGTAGAGTTTATGATTAATGTGGAGTTCATAAGCTTTTCAGTAGCTCTCATAAAACGAGTCACGATGGCTTGTGATCGGCATTCTTTGTTTTTATTATAAGTTATATCTTAAGCGGTATCTTGATTAAGTGAAAGAAATCTTTTGTCTTACTAACCTATTGTATTTCTTTACTAATTCATATTGAGATAAGTTTGTGTGCCTCCCCGATGGGTTGAACTAATACTCGATGCTAATTTTGAAAAATCACCTTCATTTGCATCTCAAGTATCGACAAATTAAATGTTTTTAAAATTCTAATATTATTTAAATTTCATTAGACATAGTGAGAATCCGACACCTTAGCTCAGTCAGTAGAGTGTTTGTTTACTGAGTTAAGGGTCCGGGGTTCGATTCCCAGCATAGACAAAAAATCTATCATTGGTGAAATGTGGGTTTACCCTTTCATAGTGACGGCCGGGGATCAGATGTTGTGCCTGTCCTAGTCTTAGGTTAGATTATAAGGTATATAACACTACGACAGACCTAGTAAGCCAGTAGTGGAAAATATGTGATTTGAATAAAAAACCAACTCTGGTCACAGGCTGGAAACATTAATCGATGTAAGGTAAAAGAAATAGTGAGATATATACTTATCAATAATTTAATTTTAAATCTCATATTAAATATGCATTTGTTAGTTAGCATTTAATTAAATTACCTGTATACTTGTACTATTTGAGAGAGTCGCAGTATTCGGGCATGTGTCAGTGGTCCTTTCATTGGTTGAGTTACTGTCAGAAATGGTTAAAGCTGTTGGTTTCACCATGGCTACTATTGCTACGGACATACTGACTTTTATGAGGAACTGTATAATGATCCCCAAAGATACCATTATGGCAATAATATACCTTTTCTGTAGGCATCTCAACCTTGAAGAACTACCTGATTAACAAAAATTAAAATATATTTATATCAAATAGAGATTTCATGTTAATAAAATTTATCACATACAAAATTAAATAACAACACACCATTATTAAAATTAACACTATATTTATAAATGTTTAGACCTATTTTAAACTAACATTTTTGGTGTGAATGAGCTTTGATTACAAATTATAATCTATGGTAGCAGTCAATTATTGATGATCCCTATATAATATTAATATATTGATTAGTAAAATGTTAATGTTATAGACTATACATTTTATCCTTCAAACTACTTTAACCAATCCATTGAGGGGCTTATGTATTTCATTAAAAAAGTCAGTGAAATAGATGACATTATATTTTTTAAATTTATCAGACTGGGTTATAAATAAAATAGTCCTACTCAGACCAAAATTAATATATTATTTCTATACCATTGCTTATATTTCTGTTTAGTTTTAACATACTAATATATATATATATATAACCATAATATTTATTATATTAAAGATTACTGCATAAATGATTAATTAATATGTTTATATCACTATCTTAATATTTTAGCTAATAGCATTTTTATTACTAGTAATGTATAAAATCCTAGTAACTTTTGAGCTAATATTATTACATTTATATTTAAAATATATTTGTTGATATTCAAATAATTTTATTAATTTTAATCTATATTTCATGTCTAACTTTTTTCTAACTTTTTAACATTATAAACAAGTTTAAATAAGTTTTATTTTACGCCATAGTATCTGAAATTGTTTATGTACAAATAATTTTTCTCTAGACAACTTCGAATAAAATTAAATTCCATTTGGTATTATTAAAAAATAGTTAAATACAATGTTCCTCTGACCTAATACAAACTTATAACAGCCTTCCTACTAAATTTAGGATGAGGGTTTTGATTATAAACAATATATATATGGGACTGCTTCCATTTACTTTGTTGTTAGAATTTCTTTATAAAACTTGTTTTTGAATTAGTTCTGGAATTATTTCAAACAGTAATAATGTCTGTTTTAAATATTAATGTAAAGGTTTATGGATGGATCTTAATTTAAAAAAGTCTTATATGAGTTTCATCATGAATTATAATTTCAATATAGTGAAAGACTAATAAAGTAGAATAAAAAGATTTAATAAAAGTTTAAAAGTTCACTTACAGATATTATTGTTGTTTATTTTTTTTGAATATTTTATTAATTGCTTTACTTTATATAATTTAAAAAGTTTTTTGGAACCTAGGAGAAATTTCACACAACTAATATATTTAATAATCTAGAAAGTTTCATCCAAAATATTTATTTAAATAATAACTTTAATTGATATTCTCTATATCAAATGAAAAATCACAATTCAAACCATATATGGGGTATATCTCTCCTATAAATCTTAACAAAACAAAAATGTTTTTAATCAATTTTTTCAAAACTTTATAAAAATATACTTGCCCATTTGACTTCTTACCTCTTTTTTCATTTGGGTCGTTCATGGTTCTATCAAAGTACTACTTGCCCTTGTCAAAATGTATGCAATATGTCTTTTTCTGTAATATACAAATTAGTTTAATAATGAATTCACTAGCAGGAGCAGTTCTATAAATGCATAACAATGACATCTCTGTTAATGTTATCTTAATTTTTTAGAAATACCTCATTATATCTTAGCAATTAATTATTAAACTATACATTTTTCTGTAATTAACGATTAGATATATTGTTTAAGTAGCTTATTTGCATTTGATAGTATAATCATTTCCATTAAGATAATTTAACTTCTACTTTATAAAAATAATTTATCGAGTTTAATAATTAATAACACTTATTTTTCAAAATACATTATTAAAATATCAATATGGATCCAAGTTTTAGTGTATTTTTTATTTAGGACACTAGACCAAATATGCAAATTTGGTAGTTTAGTACAACCTGTCACCAAAAACACATCTACTTAAATTAGTAATGATAGTAAAGTTTAGTTAAAACATCCAATTTACTTGTATTTATTTATTAGAATATAGTTAAAATAATTTATTATTTAATTTGGTAAAGTTTGGAGTATTTATTCTAAGACATTTTATATTCAAATCTTATAATTCTATTGCAAATATACACATATATACATATTAATAAGATTTTTCTTTGGTTATATATATGTTAGGCCTTTATATATATTTATATATATAACCAAAATAAAAATGATATTTTATATCTTATTTTAATATTATATATAAATATATAAATATATATATATATATATACATCGAAAATAGAAATCTTATTACTAAAAAAGTTGAGCACTAACATTTTACTTTATGATATTTTTAGAGAATTCCACAGATCACAAGAAAATTACTACTTTATACGACAATTATATACTCATTAGTTATTTTAAATAAATATTAAATAAAATATATTGGCCATATAACGAAATATTTTTTGTTTATAAAATATGTTAACCTGGACATATCTTAGATACATTAATTATGTTCTAGCTTTGTTTTGTATAGTATAGTTGAGGGATGGTGGATAGGGGGATGCCCGCCCCTTCGTTGGGGCTTTCGCCCATCTGGGGACTATTAGATCCAGAGTGCGGTGGGACAGCCAGTTGGACAGGGTACCGGGATCGTAATATACCCGGGGGTGAACCAACTAGTAGGATAGGTAAAGAAAAGATAGGACAAATAGAACATTTAGATTTAGGTGCTTATTCCAAACTCATTATTTTATTTAAAAAAACAAACTAAAATAGTCAATATCAATTCAAGATGTAGATCTAGATACTGAGATGAATGCTATAAATCGGGATAAATAGTGTAAATAAATAAATAAATAAATAGTAGAATTGTCATCATAAGAAAACCCTCTTGTTAGTAGAACAAATATTTGTCACCTTTAAAATGTCTAACACGATGCAGATCGTAATTTATTTTAATAGCTCGCTCAATATTGAGGCTATTAACGATTATAAGGGGCTATAATTGAGAGAATTATTTACTCTAAATGAACATGAATTTACTTGAACATGTGATAAACCACATATGAAAAGACATTCCAGGGCACTTGACTGAGATTTGAACTTTGAATTCCTCATCACTTTAAAACAAGTCCGTTTTGACCTTTATATCATGATGCCTCATACTATTATTTTGCCATTAATGTAGTCTGAAGTTTTTTTTGTTGCTAGAGGAGTGGGAACTGTTTATAGGAGAGATTAGTGGATTGGACACCATCAATTCAACTAGAAGGAATTGTACACAGGTGAATTGGACACCATCTATTCGAATTGGGCACCTTTGATTCAATTAGAATAAATGTTAAACAGTTGGATTGGGCAACGTCGATTCAACTAGAAGGAATTATAAACACATAAATTGGGCACCGTTGATTCAACTAGAATGAACCATAAGCAGGTGAATTGGGCAACGTCAATTAGACTAGAAGGAATCCAAACAGGTGAGTTGGGCAACTTCGATTCAACTAGAAGAAATTATAAACATGTAAATCGCACAACATCGATTTGACTAGAAGGAATTTTAAACAGGTGGATTGGGCAACGTCGAATCAACTAGAAGGAATTATAAACATGTAAATCGCGCATTTGACTAGAAATAATTTTAAACAGGTGGATTGGGCTTTTCTGATTGGAATTAAATTGAAAATGAAAGGGGAGCATGGATAGGCTATGCTATGTTTGTTTAGCCTAAGTTAGTAGGTATATTGGGAGGTAAATCGTACAGCATGGTAGCAGTGTCTAATCTACCATGGGAGGGAAATATTGACGGTAGCCTAGGGTAAAATGGCCAGAATTCAATTCATGTTCGTGTGTAATGGGTTTAAATTTTTTCAGAACGGAAATCTCTCACCTCTTTTTAATTGAAGTACTTTTTTTTTTACACAAAATTCATTCAACCTGTTTACTTAAATGTTTGTAAGGACGTTGCTCACCTTTGAAGTCACGGCCGGTCAAGATAGGATTTTACGTGTTAATGAATTTACTTTTTACTCGGATATTTTTAAAGATACAACGTTGAAACAAAAACAATAAACTCTTAAAATAATTTAAAATAGTCCTGCAATGTCAGAAAATAAATTATTTTTGTCTTTAAGTACTTTTTGTGTAAATATATTTTTTATAAATCCTCTAACACTCAGGCTATTTGGCTTTGTCACGAAAATGTCCTGTAGGAATCTTTCTGACAGGATGTAGATGAAAAAAAGTCTGTGGTAGTATATGTATATCTATAATAGGAAATAAGAAACAGGTAAAATTAAAAAGCAAGTCAATGTTTTCAAAGAGCAAATATTAAATTGACTGTGTACACTCGTCAGAGAGAGGGAAAGGGTTATTTGCCCATAGACAAGTGCCCAATAAGGTCGAGCTTCTCATTTTCTTCCCTCTCTTTTTATTTCTTACATTGGTTTTTAAGTGTGGTAATGCTTAGACTGCTGAGGTGCGTCAAGTTAAAATGCAACCCACTTCCCAAAATAGCTTCTAAATCTCCAAGTAGGCGACGACGTTAAACACACACACACACTGGTAATAAAAGTAAGAAATAGTAAAATTCTTAAACAATATCAATTTGTTCATACACTTCTGACGTTAGCACGGCTTTTCAGGTGATAAAACCAATACAAAACATATTTTTTATGAAATGTATTTACAAATATAAACTATATTTATTCAAAGTACATGAAAAATTCAAATTGAATAAACTTTTTAACATTATTTCATGGAATTAAATTATAATACAGTGATTTACAGTTTGACATACTTAGAAGAAAAATAAGACTCTTTATGAGTATAACTCTCGATTCTTTGATACCCTTTGATCACAGATAATATATAAATTCATAAACTATTTTTTAAATTTTAGGCGCCTTCTTAATGTTAATATGTTGAGTATAATATATTCTTTAAGTATATTTTAAATTTAGCTTCATACATATTGTGGCTAGTAATGTTAGCACAGTGGAATGTTAAAAAAGTCATCAAAATATTAAATATGTTAATCTGTTGACAATATCAAAAGCAATTTTCTTAGAAACTTGTATAAATACAGAAAGATACAGAAATATGTCAATTACATCCTATTTAATAATAAAACTACTATAAATTATGCAAGTAAGTGAGTGCTTGACAGTTTTAATGTACTATACACGACCAGAGAAGCTCACAAGACACAAAGCCAGACTAGTTACAAATACAATGCTTAGCCTTGATAGCTTAGTGATAGAGCATTGGTGTGCTAAGTCAAGGTTACCTGGTTCTATTCCCATATCCACATGTCAATTATCAAAATTTACGAATATTATATATTGTTGGCTCCCATATTTTCACGGCGCACGATGATTACCCGTGACAACAAAACTACTGTGGCACCATGGTGAGTAAATATACATTGCATGAATGGACCCCGATCGTTAAGGGGCTGGAATCCTGGAGGATTTGGTGTTGCATGAGAGTTATAAATATAGTGGCTTACAAAGGGAAGCACGACACTAAGAACATTTTTTGATGGAATATCTAAGCTTTTACAGCAGTCATTGAATGGTACATGAAATCCCATGACTCTGGTAGCCTCGCGCTAGTGATGGACTTTTCGATTGCCAAAGATTTCACATTCAACCCCATGTGGCACTATCCAAACTCGGTAGAAGCCGCGTGATCACGGTTTAACTTTAAAAGGTCAACTTTTGATAATTGTTAACTGACTCTTTCTTCATTCAATTCAGCATGATTTATCTTCGTCTGGGTTGAAGCTACATCCCTACTGTTTAGACAATCAATCACTTAACAAGGTTTTACTATTCACTACTTGAGACTCGCTAGCAAGATAATTTCATCAAAAGAGGAAGGTGTATCAGTCGCACGATAGTCACTCATCAAAAGGATATAATAGTAACAATACCGTGCTATCAGCAGGAGACATTAATTGGCTTTCAAGGAAATGTGCAAGCAAGGTTAAATATTTTGCCATAATTAATATCGATATAGTACAAAGTCAAGAAAGATTAAATTATTATATATATTTAAAAAATATAAAGTAGTTATTTTGCGATAACGCGCTGCAGTCAATTACCTGAACAAACTATAATAACTACAGTAAGTTTGAAACATGAAATAAAATAAATGTAAAAGTTAAAATTACACGTATTATAGATAAGGTTATAAAAATAATGAAATATTAAAATTGGAGGCAAATAAGAAATTAAAACAACACATGAAATATTAGTAGGGCACCAAAATCTTAAACATTTTATATCATTTAAGAGATTACCTAGAATTTGATTAAATTCAATTGAATGAATTGATATTTAATCATAGTATACGTTGATATATTCTAAAAATGCAATTGATTAATTTGTTAAATGATTTGATTAGCATTAATATCAAGCTATTTATAGAGAGTCATTTAGTACAATTTATGAAGATTATTATAGATTATAAATTGTAGTCAATTGAAGAAGATATAACTTAATAAAAATTTTAATGATAAAAATAAATCTTTCTTATCTGACATTAGTTAGGTCCTTTTCCTTATTTTTTGTAGCTGACTACATTATCATCCAGATTCGTGGGGAGATGTTTCAATTGACATGAGATCATCTTCAGGTCTAGGTTTTGATGAAGGTATTAATCAATCAGCTACATAATGTATTCTAAATTACATATTTCTTGACTTTATACTTTTAAAACTCCTTACTAAAATGAATTCTTTATTAAAATTAATTATTATGATTACTAAAAGTATTGTCCTCTTAAAATATATTAACAGTTTACACAATAACTCAAATATTTGATACATACCACGTCTTACTACCCATTCGGACTATTAAAAAATTACAAATGTAGTAGATTTGGGGAAAGTAGAATTCCAAGATAATGTACCAATATTTATATGTAGCCTAAGTAGAGTGAAACACAATAAGGGGGAAAAAAACCCTTCTACAACCAGTTTGGGTTCAATTCAACCCATTCTAATTTTACCTTGCTTGCATTTGTTTACATAGTAATTATCCGCCTCAGTGGTCACATGGTCTAAGAGGTCTCTTTTGCAATAGATCATATTGCTGATGACGGGGTATGAAACTCGATCATCTATACCAAGCGTGGCTTTTCACTATATTGTTCTTTCTCCCTCCATCCAAATGTGATTACACTTCCTCAAAATTAAACCTTATTATTTCAAAATTTCTTATTATTTTAGGAGTACTAAATTAAATTTAGGATTAATATCTATTATATTCACATTTTAAAACTTTTAAAATTAATACATAAGAATTTAATCAATTAAATTAACTTAAATGTACGTGTGAATATTTTAAAAGTACTGAATAAAATTTGTGAGTACGATCTAATGTATTTACTTTTGAAAACTTTTAAAAATAATGTATAAGAATTTTAATCAATTATTATCGTAACTAGCACATATGTAGTGAACACACATGACATACATAACCTCCTTTAGTGCCATCCATAGCTCCTACGTAAGAAATACCCAACATATCCATTTAGATTATGAAAAGATGTGCCAGTGTTCTATGTTAATGTGTTTGATAAAAAAAATTGAAGGGATATAGTTCAACTGGTACAGGATAGAGTTTTATCTCATAGAATTTATTCTTTCAAACAGATCATTTCAATATGCATTATCTTTTAACCTACACTACGTATGTTAGGTTCTGTAGTATAATTGTTCTTGTTTATAGTCATCTATTGGGTCAAAATAATTATTAATTGTGGTGTTATTAGCTAAATCATCACTACTTCTGTCTAGTACCCATATATAACCTTTTATGTTTAATTATAATCCCTGGATCCTAATACCTCCTTTAGATTCCACAGATCGTTGATGGATTAAGAAATGCTTGAGTCTTTCTTCCTTGTGAAGATATCTCCTCAGCTTGTTTATGCAGCTTCCATTTTCCCCTTCTTTTTGTGATCACGTGCTTTGGTCTGGATAATTTTATTGAAGGTAATCAGGTAGTCATTAATGAAGATTTGTTTATTTTCCCCTGATATGTTTATTTAATTTGTGGAGGTTCTAAGTTTGATCTTTTTTTGCTTCATTAGATCATGTTTCTTTTCTATTCGCACGACACTATACATCGCGAGCAAATGGGCACGTATTATAGAAACTTATTTTCTATCAGTCGCGAGAATGTCGCTATCTGATGAGGACCTTGTTGTTGGCTGTACTCGAAAACTCGTAAAAAATGCTCGGAAACTACTTTTGGTTCATCCAGATTATAAAAAATAAATAAAAAATAAAGGTGGTTCAAAATTGTAAGTGATTTCAGGAACCCTGTTAAGTTTAAACAAACGTATAAAATGAGTAGGGGAAACTTTCGAAGAGCTTGAACGACTCTTAGTTACAACTTTCAAGAAGAAGAATACAAACTACCGTGAAGCATTCACCTATACCTCAGTTTTAGCTTTCTGTGGTGCTGACTGACAGCTCACAGCTGACTTCTGACGGCTTTGAAAAGCTTCCAGACCAAATTATGTATCCCTACGCTGAACCATATGATCTGCAAAAAACATGTCTTTAGCAGTTGTCACTTATGACAGTCAAAATTTAGGTATATACCTAACCGTTGACTGTCAGAAGTCAGCTGTGAGCTGTCAGTCAGCACCACAGAAGCTAAAACTGAGGTATAGAAGTGAAAACTTGCAGAAAAAACGTGAAAAGATTGAAACTTAAGCTTGCACAAATGAAAATAAAACCCTGATTACAGCTCCACAAGTGCACGCTGCACCGACTAACAGGCAACTTATAACCTGGCAACCAACAGGCAACTTATAACCTGGCAACCAACAGGCAACTTATAACCTGGCAACCAACAGGCAACTTATAACCTGGCGACCAACAGGCAACTTATAACCTGGCAACCAACAGGCAACTTATAACCTGACGACCAACAGGCAACTTATAACCTGGCGACCAACAGGCAACTTATAACCTGGCAACCAACAGGCAACTTATAACCTGGCAAGCAACAGGCAACTTATAACCTGACGACCAACAGGCAGCTTATAACCTGACGACCAGCATGTTTGATCTCCTTACGATGTATCGCCCAGCGCTAAAGTCGCAGTCCCCTCGGTAGACGAGTGAAGCATTGTTTTAAATGGAAAAGTTGCCCAGGTGATTTGTTGCTTCATCGTGAGTGATTAATTACGTGGTTTTGGTCTCCTCATTGTACAAAGCGCCTTAAATCATTATCTTTGATCACACATCTTAGCAAAACCCCTATTTGTTTTGTTATTTAAACGCAAATGTACTCTCTGGTACTCAGCGTATTTCTACATCTTTGTTTTTACTGCAACTTTGTTAATTAATTTTGTCGTGTATATAAATTATGAAATAGCCTTGTCTCTTAGTTTTATAATTCAAAATGTTGTTATTTTAAGGAAAATTCTTTAGGTCATCAAACAATTTTTCTAGTGGTCTTCAAATTAATTATTCTCAATTTGGTCACACTTGCATGTGTTCTAATATTTAATGTTATGGATGTAACTGACGTAAAGAGAGTATACAAGGATATGGAAGTGAGAAGAGATTTAGTGAGCATGGATAAGTACGGAGTTGTTGTTTGAGCCATATGAACAGTTTCTTGCCTATCCTGTAAGGGGACGGCTTGATTATGTATATATGTATCCATGTATATATGTATGTATGTGTGTATGCATGTATGCACGTATGTAGGTATGTAATGTAATGTAATGTAATGTAATGTAATGTAATGTAATGTAATATAATGTAGTGTAATGTAATGTAATGTAATGTAATGTAGTGTAGTGTAGTGTAGTGTAGTGTAGTGTAATGTAGTGTAATGTAATGTAATGTAATGTAGTGTAATGTAGTGTAATGTAGTGTAATGTAATGTAATGTAATGTAATGTAATGTAACGTAATGTAATGTAATGTAATGTAATGTAATGTAGTGTAATGTAGTGTAATGTAGTGTAATGTAATGTAATGTAATGTAATGTAATGAAATGTAGTGTAATGTAATGTAATGTAGTGTAATGTAGTGTAATGCAGTGTAATGCAGTGTAATGTAATGTAATGTAATGTAATGTAATGTAATGTAATGTAATGTAATGTAATGTAATGTAATGTAATGTAATGTAATGTAATGTAATGTAATGTAATGTAATGTAATGTAATGTAATGTAATGTAATGTAATGTAATGTAATGTAATGTAATGTAATGTAATGTAATGTAATGTAATGTAATGTAATGTAATGTAATGTAATGTAATGTAATGTAATGTAATGTAATGTAATGTAATGTAATGTAATGTAATGTAATGTAATGTAATGTAATGTAATGTAATGTAATGTAATGTAATGTAATGTAATGTAATGTAATGTAATGTAATGTAATGTAATGTAATGTAATGTAATGTAATGTAATGTAATGTAATGTAATGTAATGTAATGTAATGTAATGTAATGTAATGTAATGTAATGTAATGTAATGTAATGTAATGTAATGTAATGTAATGTAATGTAATGTAATGTAATGTAATGTAATGTAATGTAATGTAATGTAATGTAATGTAATGTAATGTAATGTAATGTAATGTAATGTAATGTAATGTAATGTAATGTAATGTAATGTAATGTAATGTAATGTAATGTAATGTAATGTAATGTAATGTAATGTAATGTAATGTAATGTAATGTAATGTAATGTAATGTAATGTAATGTAATGTAATGTAATGTAATGTAATGTAATGTAATGTAATGTAATGTAATGTAATGTAATGTAATGTAATGTAATGTAATGTAATGTAATGTAATGTAATGTAATGTAATGTAATGTAATGTAATGTAATGTAATGTAATGTAATGTAATGTAATGTAATGTAATGTAATGTAATGTAATGTAATGTAATGTAATGTAATGTAATGTAATGTAATGTAATGTAATGTAATGTAATGTAATGTAATGTAATGTAATGTAATGTAATGTAATGTAATGTAATGTAATGTAATGTAATGTAATGTAATGTAATGTAATGTAATGTAATGTAATGTAATGTAATGTAATGTAATGTAATGTAATGTAATGTAATGTAATGTAATGTAATGTAATGTAATGTAATGTAATGTAATGTAATGTAATGTAATGTAATGTAATGTAATGTAATGTAATGTAATGTAATGTAATGTAATGTAATGTAATGTAATGTAATGTAATGTAATGTAATGTAATGTAATGTAATGTAATGTAATGTAATGTAATGTAATGTAATGTAATGTAATGTAATGTAATGTAATGTAATGTAATGTAATGTAATGTAATGTAATGTAATGTAATGTAATGTAATGTAATGTAATGTAATGTAATGTAATGTAATGTAATGTAATGTAATGTAATGTAATGTAATGTAATGTAATGTAATGTAATGTAATGTAATGTAATGTAATGTAATGTAATGTAATGTAATGTAATGTAATGTAATGTAATGTAATGTAATGTAATGTAATGTAATGTAATGTAATGTAATGTAATGTAATGTAATGTAATGTAATGTAATGTAATGTAATGTAATGTAATGTAATGTAATGTAATGTAATGTAATGTAATGTAATGTAATGTAATGTAATGTAATGTAATGTAATGTAATGTAATGTAATGTAATGTAATGTAATGTAATGTAATGTAATGTAATGTAATGTAATGTAATGTAATGTAATGTAATGTAATGTAATGTAATGTAATGTAATGTAATGTAATGTAATGTAATGTAATGTAATGTAATGTAATGTAATGTAATGTAATGTAATGTAATGTAATGTAATGTAATGTAATGTAATGTAATGTAATGTAATGTAATGTAATGTAATGTAATGTAATGTAATGTAATGTAATGTAATGTAATGTAATGTAATGTAATGTAATGTAATGTAATGTAATGTAATGTAATGTAATGTAATGTAATGTAATGTAATGTAATGTAATGTAATGTAATGTAATGTAATGTAATGTAATGTAATGTAATGTAATGTAATGTAATGTAATGTAATGTAATGTAATGTAATGTAATGTAATGTAATGTAATGTAATGTAATGTAATGTAATGTAATGTAATGTAATGTAATGTAATGTAATGTAATGTAATGTAATGTAATGTAATGTAATGTAATGTAATGTAATGTAATGTAATGTAATGTAATGTAATGTAATGTAATGTAATGTAATGTAATGTAATGTAATGTAATGTAATGTAATGTAATGTAATGTAATGTAATGTAATGTAATGTAATGTAATGTAATGTAATGTAATGTAATGTAATGTAATGTAATGTAATGTAATGTAATGTAATGTAATGTAATGTAATGTAATGTAATGTAATGTAATGTAATGTAATGTAATGTAATGTAATGTAATGTAATGTAATGTAATGTAATGTAATGTAATGTAATGTAATGTAATGTAATGTAATGTAATGTAATGTAATGTAATGTAATGTAATGTAATGTAATGTAATGTAATGTAATGTAATGTAATGTAATGTAATGTAATGTAATGTAATGTAATGTAATGTAATGTAATGTAATGTAATGTAATGTAATGTAATGTAATGTAATGTAATGTAATGTAATGTAATGTAATGTAATGTAATGTAATGTAATGTAATGTAATGTAATGTAATGTAATGTAATGTAATGTAATGTAATGTAATGTAATGTAATGTAATGTAATGTAATGTAATGTAATGTAATGTAATGTAATGTAATGTAATGTAATGTAATGTAATGTAATGTAATGTAATGTAATGTAATGTAATGTAATGTAATGTAATGTAATGTAATGTAATGTAATGTAATGTAATGTAATGTAATGTAATGTAATGTAATGTAATGTAATGTAATGTAATGTAATGTAATGTAATGTAATGTAATGTAATGTAATGTAATGTAATGTAATGTAATGTAATGTAATGTAATGTAATGTAATGTAATGTAATGTAATGTAATGTAATGTAATGTAATGTAATGTAATGTAATGTAATGTAATGTAATGTAATGTAATGTAATGTAATGTAATGTAATGTAATGTAATGTAATGTAATGTAATGTAATGTAATGTAATGTAATGTAATGTAATGTAATGTAATGTAATGTAATGTAATGTAATGTAATGTAATGTAATGTAATGTAATGTAATGTAATGTAATGTAATGTAATGTAATGTAATGTAATGTAATGTAATGTAATGTAATGTAATGTAATGTAATGTAATGTAATGTAATGTAATGTAATGTAATGTAATGTAATGTAATGTAATGTAATGTAATGTAATGTAATGTAATGTAATGTAATGTAATGTAATGTAATGTAATGTAATGTAATGTAATGTAATGTAATGTAATGTAATGTAATGTAATGTAATGTAATGTAATGTAATGTAATGTAATGTAATGTAATGTAATGTAATGTAATGTAATGTAATGTAATGTAATGTAATGTAATGTAATGTAATGTAATGTAATGTAATGTAATGTAATGTAATGTAATGTAATGTAATGTAATGTAATGTAATGTAATGTAATGTAATGTAATGTAATGTAATGTAATGTAATGTAATGTAATGTAATGTAATGTAATGTAATGTAATGTAATGTAATGTAATGTAATGTAATGTAATGTAATGTAATGTAATGTAATGTAATGTAATGTAATGTAATGTAATGTAATGTAATGTAATGTAATGTAATGTAATGTAATGTAATGTAATGTAATGTAATGTAATGTAATGTAATGTAATGTAATGTAATGTAATGTAATGTAATGTAATGTAATGTAATGTAATGTAATGTAATGTAATGTAATGTAATGTAATGTAATGTAATGTAATGTAATGTAATGTAATGTAATGTAATGTAATGTAATGTAATGTAATGTAATGTAATGTAATGTAATGTAATGTAATGTAATGTAATGTAATGTAATGTAATGTAATGTAATGTAATGTAATGTAATGTAATGTAATGTAATGTAATGTAATGTAATGTAATGTAATGTAATGTAATGTAATGTAATGTAATGTAATGTAATGTAATGTAATGTAATGTAATGTAATGTAATGTAATGTAATGTAATGTAATGTAATGTAATGTAATGTAATGTAATGTAATGTAATGTAATGTAATGTAATGTAATGTAATGTAATGTAATGTAATGTAATGTAATGTAATGTAATGTAATGTAATGTAATGTAATGTAATGTAATGTAATGTAATGTAATGTAATGTAATGTAATGTAATGTAATGTAATGTAATGTAATGTAATGTAATGTAATGTAATGTAATGTAATGTAATGTAATGTAATGTAATGTAATGTAATGTAATGTAATGTAATGTAATGTAATGTAATGTAATGTAATGTAATGTAATGTAATGTAATGTAATGTAATGTAATGTAATGTAATGTAATGTAATGTAATGTAATGTAATGTAATGTAATGTAATGTAATGTAATGTAATGTAATGTAATGTAATGTAATGTAATGTAATGTAATGTAATGTAATGTAATGTAATGTAATGTAATGTAATGTAATGTAATGTAATGTAATGTAATGTAATGTAATGTAATGTAATGTAATGTAATGTAATGTAATGTAATGTAATGTAATGTAATGTAATGTAATGTAATGTAATGTAATGTAATGTAATGTAATGTAATGTAATGTAATGTAATGTAATGTAATGTAATGTAATGTAATGTAATGTAATGTAATGTAATGTAATGTAATGTAATGTAATGTAATGTAATGTAATGTAATGTAATGTAATGTANTTCACACAAGGAATAGCCTGCCAAAGTTTGATGCAATGTTTTAGATACACGTTTTATATATATATATATATATATATATATATATAAACAATAATTCCTTTTTAATTCTCTTAACCTAAAGATGAAATAGTGATTAACTTTGAACCAAGTAATAACAGCTTGAATGAGAGGTTTCTTTTTCCCAACGCAATTTTATTTTTTTCTCTTAAGATCAATACTAACGCATTTTATCTTAATTATCTTCCTCAGCCCTAGCCGTATAGATTATGTCATTTATATATTTACAAGTCCAACTCACTTAACTTAAAATCTAGTGAGTCTGTATAATTAGATGTAACATCTGAGATTGATTAATGTAGTCGTTATAGTCGTTAGTTTAGGTTTAACCCTTCCAATGGACGATCAATGATCGAGTAAATTGACATTGTGTATCCTCTAGAACTAAACCAGTTTAAAACTAATGTACTCTACTAAATGTCGATTTATAAATGGCAAGCTTAATAAATAATAAAAATAAAATATATTAACATTCAAATTTGCATTTAAATATTTTTTCGAGATAGTCTAGGGTTGAAACTAGTTTTAGTCAATTTATTTCATGTTTGCAATTAATTAATATTTCTCCATAACGTTTGAGCTATAAAAATGTATTATGACAAAAAATAACATAAAAAAGGTTCATGAAAATAACATTCAATAATTTATACAGCATTTAAAGAAGAAGATTCAACATAGTTGAATTAAAATGAATACAATATATTTTACATAACCATATATTTAATACTTACATATCCCATTGAATATTCTGTAGGCCATTATTCGAGTTAAGTATTCTTTTTTTTGTAGCCACTGAGAAATAAATCCACAGCTAACACAGCTTATCCAAGCAAATATATATGGCAGCGATGAAATTAAACCACTCTGAAACAAATATGTATTCATTTGGTTGGTTGAAAATAAATAAGTTGGTCATTTTTATTTTCTCTATTTATTAATCACTATGCATTACGTAGCTATGTAAATACGTTCCCTGTAAAGTTACGTAAAAAAAAAATATATATATAAAATGTTAATTTGTTTGGGGTAATATTCAAGCATTATAATAATGAAAACATAAATTGATTTCGATAAAAAAAACTTTGATCTCCATGTTTCGTTTTATCTGAATAATTCATCATCTCATAATGTTCATTAATTCATTAACATGGTGATGCGCTTACCAACGCGGTCAAATAAGTTTAGGTAAAATACACACAAACTAAAACATAACTTCTCAAATAACAAGTAAATCTAGAAGATTACTTACCCCTTGTACGTCAAAATGGAGGACATTTTTGGAATAAGTTGGCAGCTCTGACATAAAGGTGTACGTGACGTAGGCCCCACCAGACTGAACGGATATGGCAGCCCACACAGGGGGGGATGTCAAGATTGCTTTCCATGGGACTGGCTTTAGTGTCTGAAACCAATTTCAATATTACCCTTATATACATATACAGTGAAATGGCATTGTAATCAAAATGGTGTACACTACACCTTTGTAATAGGCGTTTGTCACAAAGGAATTAGGCCAGGAATCCTCTCCGCCTTCATTTGGCCACTATCGTTAGCTAAGGATAGTAAAACTAGATAATGCCACCAGAATGAATGCCAACAGAGGTTATAACATGTATAACCCTTATCCCCCTGTTAACCCTCATCAGCCAACTGTCAAACCTCATCATACTAGAAACGTCGAAAAACCTAAAAATAGTAATTTCTAGGGGTTTTGATAAGTAATCAATCCAAAATCATCAAGATCTTACAATATGCCCTTAAATGAAAATTTTACTGATTTGGAACACTTAGGCCCGGTGCCCACGTGCTACGTGCGTCATCTTTGCATTTGCGTCCAGTGACGCTGCTTCACCGCTAAAAGTATTTCACACAAGCGACCTTCGTCTTGTGACGCTAAGTCGACGCCACGTCACAGAACCCGGAGCAGTGCACACTAGCGACTTGCGTCTATTTAGACGAAACTCTCGGCCTCAGTTGTTATGAAGCCATGACCGTGATAAATACATTCCGGGAGCGGAAAAAAATAGGCACACTTATCTTTGCTCTACACAACACTAATACCTTAACATTAACTTTTAAGTCATCTTAATGATATCTGTAACAATAATGTATATGCACTCTGCCTAACAATGGGTCTCTACTCATATTTTATATGTTAGCAGTGGTTGTGACATCTTTCAAGTATTTTATAAATTTTTATTGTGAAAATAAATTGTAGGTAGTAATGAATCTAGTTTTAATGCACTTTTACTATAATTTCCGGGTAATCCAGATGGCATATGGTCCCAGTTAGTCATTATGAATGAAGTTTCACTGTATATAGAAAATATTTTTTCCCAATTCATAAAAATTATTAGAAAAAAATGAGATAAAACTCACCAAGTTGCGCATTATGGCTTCCATGTCATCAGTAGTTGGATATATCGTCTTTCATATCTCCATCCATTCTTGTGTTTTATTTCTGTCATGATATTCTTCTAGGGACGACTTCTAAAGGACAGGTACATCCCGCACCTCATTGATAAAAAGTTATCTGTCTATTTTACCCTCCATTCTCACTGTGCACTGATTGCCGTCACAATGACGAGCGCAGTTTGTGTTACTGCTCTATGTCTTCATAGGTTCTTACAGAACGCTGAGTGGTAGCGTCACCACCGCGTTTTGCAAAAACTCGCGTCACTAGTTTTGACACAACAATGACAACAACTTTATGCCAGACTTCGCGTCCCGTGTGAACTCCATCATTCGAATCAAAGTAATGCTGAGATGCAGCGTCACATGACGCGACTGCAAAGATGACGCACGTCACTCGTGGGCACTAAGCCTAGTAATCTACCCACAGGCAGCTCTCATCCCCCATCCCCTCCCTTGCCCCAACCTTATGACATGCACCAGAGAGGCATGTTGCACCCTCATCCCCTACAGCCTAAGTCCAGAACCATGTCATCGCCTTCCCACAGCCCAACACCATAACCATGTAAACCCTCATCACTCCTTCTCAGTACCTCTGATATGTGGACGACGTTTTGCCAACGTCCTGACGACATGTGGCTGAGATATTGCACAAAAAACTGCCAACATGTGGTTGACGTCTTGTTAGTCTCCTGACGGCATGTTGACAGCGTCTTTCCAACGTCCTGATTTTATGTGATCAATGACTTGACAAAGAACTAACTCTAGAGAAAGGGAGGGTTGCCGAGTTGGGGTTGAAAGTTCATGGGCTTGAGATGTGCTAAACCTCGTGGTGTCTGCCCTAACTCGGATGAGACAAGAGGCTTTACCCCCTTGCCTGAAGTATGTTCCCCGACTGGTAATCCTGGAAGAGTGCATGCTCGTGATGGTCCCCTGGAAACGTCCGGAGGGTTTTACCTGAAATGTTGCAAGATCTTTGTTGAGATCGTCTGTGCAGGAATTAATGGACAACAAGGGCCTCCCCTACTTTTCACACACTAAGCGGTTGGTAGTTAGTACCTTTGGATTAAATTGGTCAGGCCATCTCCACGAAGTCTTTCGCTGATCAACTCAGGTCAAAATCCCTTTTAGGGTGATTCCTGAGACTAGGCGCCTAGATTCCTCTGAGGGGTTAGCGTTCCCACGTAAGTGCCTAGCACTCAAGGAAGGAAGAGCCAATTCCTCGTGCCGATAGAAACTGATCAAGGCGATGTGTTTTCTCAGTTGTCCGGTGATGACAGAGATCTATGGCGAGCAAGGGACCATTGGTTCCTAAATGGCTCACGGCCAACGCATTACGTGCGTGGCTATACTCGAAATACACATCCATAATGGGTTAAAGGAGTCTCGTAAAATTGGTCTATTCCCCAATCAAGCGGATACGAGGGCCTGATATGGCAGGTAAGTTTCCACTTTGAAAAGTCTCAGTCTAGTGAAGTGGCGGTATCCTTTATGACCCTAGACAACCCAACCCCTTAAAAGTAAATTACCTCTGTATAATCTCTATTGCTACACACTCCTCATCCTTTAAGGAAATGTGGATGCAAAATTAATTCACTTTCTCATCCTTTTGTATAATTTCTAAACCCTTATGGCCTATGGGAATAATATACCAACGATAAAAAAGTAATAACACATTTTAAATGGATATATTCAAAAACGTTTTTAAACTCAAACCGTTTCTGACAATATAATTCCTTCATAAAATCCTCATTCAGAGAGCCAGTGACTGAAAGTTGACATTCTGTTAAGTCTTTAATGAGGTCCATCCTCGAAGCGCTTAGAGGAGGGGGGTTTATAGTCCGTAGGTACACCTGCAAAGTCATCACCAAGGAAAGGTAAAATCGGTAGCGCTAAATTCGTTAAATAACCCTAGATAAAACTGACACACACTATCAAAATACTCTATTTTGCTCGTCCAGCTTTTTAACCTTAAAATTAAATAAAATATCATAGAGACTTGCGGCATAATTTGGATTTTCTATCCCCACCTAGAAATAATGAAAATATGGTAAAGGAGCCACCTGACCTACTTCCTTTGTGACAAACACTGATTATTAAGGGTTTAATAATAATAAAAATAAAATTTCGTTTGACAATAATAATGGCATTTGTAAAATATTTGTTTGTATAATTTTGAACTTTGATCTCTATATCTCAATAGATGTATTGTATCACCTTATTTATCAACCTTTATTTGCCGATAAGCTTTAATACGTTTTCAATTATCAAAATAACTCATACTATTTAAGATTAATTTTTAAATTAAGTGTATTTAATTAATTTACCATAAAATTTGAAGAAATTAATATAGTTTAATAACTTCTAAAATATTAAGTACATAATATGATTTGGCTATGATTAATAATTCATAAACTTTCGAGTCAATGAGCCCTAGCGTTAAATTATTAGAAGAAATACAAATTTATAAAATTGGTTTTAATATAAATACACGATTTAATATTATAAATCTACTGACGGGACATATTAACCAAACACTACATTAAAACCAATTGAATTTGTACATTACCTCACCATGTCCCTTCTCGCTATCTGAGCTCTTTGTAATGTAGAGTAGTTCTTCTGGTGAAATAGTGGGATGCTCTTCCGGAGAGCTATAGATAAGAAACAGCCATGGAATGGACCAAAGAATAGCGCATCCACCATACACGTAGAACACCAGGTCCCAGGAAATTCCGGAGAGGACGCCTGACACACTCATCGAGATGATGTTGCTGAGATACATGCCTGGAGAATATCAATTTAAGTCACTTTAAGATTTTACATTGCCTCAACACTATCAATTATTATTTAACAACAAGCTGATATTATTTGAACAAATTTGTGAACATTAATATGGAAAGACTGATTTAATATCCAAGAATATTTCAATCTGCCACTCACAAAATTATTTGACAAAAGGATATTGGGACTTAAAACAGAGAAATCAGCACTTTGTTGTATCAACTTTTTATTAATAATTTGTATTTATAGTCTTCAATTTTTATAATTTATCTTTCTTAATTTAACTTAATTTATTACTCTAATTACAGCTACAAACTTTATAACCCTAATCTCAAACGGATTATTTTCTACATTGTTAATTATTAAATATTTAACATCATCCACAAATCACAATAATATTAAAACTAAGTTAATATTAAGAGTTAACATAGTAAATGCCATGATCCTAAATAATTGTAATTGTTTAATGTTTCTCTAATAATTTAATGTGTTATTATATCACTACAAGTGCTCCGAGGCTAAATATTTTCACGGCAAATATTTGGTATGATCTTAAACTATAATATTGTAATGCTTTATGTTAGCTACAAGTTTGATGAAAATATTAATGTAATATTCACTTATAACTTTTATAGTAATAAAGTGAGTGATTCTTCAATATTTAAAATAAATGGATTATTGAAGAAGTAAACTAAATTAGAGCTTGATTAAGATAAGAGGGGATCAACAAAGCTATATTGGAAATTTACCAAATTAAACATTGTAGAAGACTGCTCATCCCAAATCCAAACGTTTTTCAAAAATAATAACAATGTGACTGTCTAATCAACGGGTTCATTAATTAATAATATGATTTTACTAGAACCTTCTCTAATCATTTTTTTAATATGATTGGTTTCATGCATTGAAACATATATAATAATTAATACCTGAGCCAACTTGATAAGCATAGATCCTCATTTAGGCACGTGTTATTTGAAATAACATTCCAAATTAGAACATTTATGATTGTTTGTGTCTAAAAATGTACGATAAGTCTTAACGAACAGCAGTTAGGAATTGTTACTAGCTTACAATCATATTAAGTAACTGTCTTTTAATCGTTTGATTTTACAAACGTACTGTACATACAGATTATTAAATTAAGTAAATAAGAATATTCCATTATTTAAAAATTAGTAAGACTAAAGTCTAATATTAAGAATATATTATTTTCCGTAATCTATGTCAAAACACTAATATGAATCCAGGCAAATAATTTTTACTTTCTCTCTATCTTACAGGTAGAGAAAGTATGGTGATCGTCAAAAAAATCGAACTCGAGATTTTGATTGTAAGACTAAAGTCTAATATTAAGAATATATTATTTTCCGTAATCTATGTCAAAACACTAATATGAATCCGGGCAAATAATTTTTTTTTTTGTAAAGCTAGTGTCTTTTATCTTATTTCCACTGAAACCAAACTAATATTTTTTTAGGATTTCCAATCAAACGTTTCAAGGTCAACCACCATGATAGCTAAGTGGAGAAGATAAAATAGATAATATGTATAGAAGAAAATATAACAATTTATTCAAGCTTTTATATAAAATATTACAAAAACAATTAAATGTTGCCCACCTCGGTGGCGTTGTTGGCTAACGCGATAGTTTCATGTTTAGCTAGACTGTCAAGAATGGGGAGATTGAGGTTCAAATTTTGTTTGGGAGAATTGGGGGTGGTTTTTCATGGGTGGTTTTCCACTTTCCCTCTACGAAAATGTGGATTCACTTTATCTAAATTCAACCTTTCTAATTCCTAATCCACTAGCGTAATAAGTACTTAAGCGTATAACCCAAATGATTAGTAAGACGCAGTGCTAAATAAGTAAAAAATAAATTAAATGTTTAACAGAGAGCTAGAATCAGGATATATTTATTTAACTAATATTTTTACTTTCTCTATATCTTACAGGTAGAAAAAGTATGGTGATCGTCAAAAAATTCGAACTTGAGATTTTGATGAATCTTGACGTTTCATGACTTTATGAATCCGAAAAAGTTGTTTTTGAATTTCCGTCTGTCTGTCTGTCTGTCTGTCTGTACCTCCAACTAGAGCCTAAACTATTTTACCAATTGAGCTGAAACTTGATATCTAGGGTTTTCATAGGGTTGCCCCGAGGGGTTTTTGGAATTGGATATCTACCCCTAAAATTAAGGGTAGTTTACTGAAGG
>CABFWB010000067.1:11716-85923 GCA_902151455.1 Timema bartmani | reverse complement strand
GTGGACAAAGATGCGCCTCTTTTCTCATTGATTATATATCATTGTATATTATTTTATGCGTGTTCTTATGTGGAGTGGTGATGATACAATGTACATTATTCCGTTCAGAAATCTTACGAGTTTATAGAAAGAGAGAGCAAGTCTGTGCGGTGCGCCGTACCATTTATTTTGTTTATATCACACATGTTTTCTTTGCAGTTTTACGTAATATATGAAAATGTTTTTTAATCTACAATATGTACTAATTGTAGCGACCATTTAATAAAACTTGGTATTGCCATTTGCCACATATTTATAAAAATCATTTAAATTAATGTGAATGAAAAATCAAACAAAGTCATTGAGAACGTGGTGTAGTTCGGGTTTTGTCCGGTTTATCGTTGACGAGAGATTAAGTTTTGAATCCCAGCAAGATAGACTGAGGCTTTTTTTTTCTTTGATTGCTTACCACCGTTATCTATCAAAATAAATACTGAAAAATTTCCTATTAAATGTAAAATTTTGGTCCTTACACTAACAGAGCTATGTGGACAGCCCAGACAAGCACAAGACGCTCACGAAAATAATAAAAACAGTTATAACTTACACGAGTACATGATACCAGAAGTTCTCTGATGCTCTTCAGGTGGGAACCATTTGGAAAACAAATTTTGCAAAGCAGGAAAGAAAACTCCCTGGGAAGAAAAATATATTTAGTAAATAGTAGTTTTATAATTAGTATAGGGTTTTGAATAAAAAAAAATCTTTAAAGGTTTACGAGGCTATGAAATGTCGATGTCAAAATCAAAACCAGAATCTGTTAGCCCTCAACTTCAACACCTACAGTGAACTGATCATTTTCGAAGCATTTCGAGGGAAGAAGAAATCATTGATATATTACTAACACTTCTAAAATATTTCACTATGTTATAGTTATTTCAACATATAATTATAGCTCTTTTTTACAAGATTACAGTCGTATTAATTATGATCGTTATAAAAACTATTTATAATAACTAAAACAATCATAAGTGATCACGTGGGCTTTAACATCACATTTATTTTAGCTTTTTTTCGGTAATGGTGACGTCAGTATTTGAACTCCGGCCATGTTTAATAGGGGTGGTTTTTACTAGCCTCCCCCCATTAAAATAAGAGTATATTTCCTCTTAATTCTAACAAATCCACCTGTGTAAATTAATATGGAGAGCCCGGACAGGTAATAAGATCGAGTTAAAAGAATAATTGAAAAGATTAGATCTGAACGATAAGTTATCAAAGGATCACGCTGGTGTGGGAGTGAAAAATTGGGTTTTGACGCTGCAAAAAGGTTGAGAACCACTGGACTAGTTAAATGACCTTCAACGTAAGTATATTATATGCATACAATTATATGTGTGTCTACATATTTCTCTTTATCTATATTTTCTTGGTGAATAGTTTAAAAATTAAGAGTATTATTATCTCACTAAAAAACTAAAAGATCATCTTTGACTTCAGCTTCGACCGTTCTTTACATGTTTAAGCTCAGCTTCGCATTTAAATTGTGACCTTCAGCAACGCCAATTAATCTTATTACAATTATTAGCGGAGAAAATTAATAAAAGTGACGTAGCGATGACAAAAGACAATGCGTAATATTTTCGATTGTCTCTTTATTTATTTAGCTATGAGATAAGATGATGTAAATGAAATGATAGCCCATGGCTACACTTACAACGCAAGCTCCTACGAGAATCCTAATGGTGGCAAAGGCAGCGACATGCCATCTGGCCGCGATGGGTGCTAGAAGGCTTAATATACCGGCCAGAAGAATTCCCGGCCCCATGACTAGCTTAGCACCGAACATCTCAGATAACCTTCCGCCCAGAAGTTGCGTGCAGATGTAACCATAGTAAAATGAAGACAAGACGAAACCTTGCATCGTACCGCTCCAATCAAATTCTCCTTCCTGTTGAACATAAGTAGCGGTTTTTATTTTATGACTAAACTAAAAATGGACATTTAAAATAAATAATACAATACCATGATTGATATGAGAATAAAAATTAACATTTATCATTTAGTGCGTTTTTTCTGTTAAATTGAATATAATTGTAATTGATAGCTAGATACTTGAGTCGAAACCAGGAAATTCCAAGTTTATTATAACAACCCAACAATAATGTTACTGGCTGTTTTCCTTGAGTGTGAAACGTGGTCTCTTACTTTACATGATGAAAAATAATAATAGGGTGTTCAAAAACCAAGTGATTTGGAAGTTATTTGATCCAAAAAAGCATGATGGAACTGGGAAGAGGCTAAATGCAATGTACACATCATAAGACATTGCTAGGATAATCAAATCATGTAGATTATGGGGGGGACATGCAGCGTGCATGGGAGAATCTAGAGCCGGGTTCAGGGTATTGACTGGTAAACCCAATGGGAAGAGACTATTGGAAGGGATCTAGATGGGAGATGGGAGATGGCAGATGGGAGATGGGAGGATATCGCTAAACTGGACCTGAAAGAGATAGGAGTGGGGGAGTGACTGAGTAGAGTAGCTCAAGATAGGGATGGGTGGCGTAATTTGTAGGTGTGGCAATGAATTTGGTGTTCCTAATGCCATAGAGTAAATAAGTGTAGAGTATCAGTGTGGATAAGTATTTTTGTAGAAATCCTTGACAAATAAATTGGAATGCCATAATATAACTAAAGTTGCCTGGAGTAAAAGTAGTTATTATTATCTTGTCTGATTATTCCCTCGTACCATCTCTGTTAAAATAATCATATTATGTTGGGTTAGTGAGTCAGGGATGATAAAGTTTGAATTTAGATGAAATTCTTTTGCACACTTTTTAATTAGAATAGTTGAAGAAAGTTTCTTATTTTATTCAAGCCTTGCTTTCCAGTCTATTCATATTTGGGCAGGGTTTTGATACTGTTATTGTCCACAAGTTTTAACCACTTATCAATGTATGCATAGTTATTCATACTTGTAACATCACTTAATGGAAGATGTCCTATTACATAATCTTATTTCTGCCTTTTGTATACCATAATTTTTTTATCAATTCTCAAGTACACATAGAAAAATCTTGCAGAGGTAAAGATATTTTTAATAGTTTTAGTTTTAGTCTCTAGGGTTTCTGAGGAGTGAACTTTAAGCAAAACAGTCGATCAATGATGAACTTTGCATTGTGGGTAAAGAGCCTATTCTGTAAGATGTAAAAATGTTAGGGGAAAGTATGCCATATAAGGAAAGGGGAAGATCTTAAAAACTTAATTTGTTTCTAGAATTAAATGATGATTTAAGTACTCTATTATTCTCAAATAATCTTAACATTATACTGTATCAAGCATTATTAAAATGGATTAAGGTAATTTTTAAATGTGGTGATGGTAAACTAGAATAATATATTTCCGAAGTGATAACAATTTATTATTCAACTTGACTTTTTATTATCAGATCATAACAATCTAATACCTATTTAAATTAATCTATTGTTCCTAGGATGTTTCTTAACTTTATTGACAAAGATTATCAAACACTTATATTTTTACGTATTAATATCAGGATGAAGTGTTTTATTAATTTTTATAGATTAAGTTACTGTCTAATTTAATTGTAATTTTATTTGGGGATACTTTTGTTTAACCCGATTAATTCATTTAATGACTGTACAGTGTACACAACATAATTAAAATGTGCTAACTATTATTAGTTTGCTTCTTAATTAGTTTATCCTGGCCATTAAAAAAAGGAATGTAACATAATAACTAAATTAGCGTACCTTAGCAGATGCTCCCGTTGATATAGTGGCAGTGTTAGGACAGGCATCCATGCTAGTGACGTTTGTAGTTCCGCTGGATGTTGTCTTTACCATAGCTACGATGGCCACGGAGACGCTGAATTTCAGCAAGAACTGCACAAATATCCCCATGGATGCCATCAGCGCCACTATATAGCGGGTAGGAACGCATAGGCGTGGAACCTTTTCTTCTGGTAAAAGTAACAAGTGAATTAAGTCATGCGTTAAATACCTAACTAAACCAATATTTAAGAAAGTTGAGGTTCCTTTATTTAAATGATGAAGAGTTTCCTCAAAAATGAATAATAGAACGTTTTTATAAAAGTATCTTAAGATTTAGAAAATGTTCGAACAGAGTATTATATTAAAGTAATTTTTTGAACTCTACATTTCAAAATAATAATTTTTTGTTGAGGTCATCAATTGGTTTAAGTATATAAAAAATATATTCAAGAATCCAAATTTGTATATGTTTACAAAAAATATACTAAAAAACATGTTGGTTAATTAACATAAATATTAACATTAAATTATTAAAATACTAATTAATCTTGATCAGATATTTATTATTATTCCCTGTGTTGTTTTACAAGAGAAGATAATTAAAGATGTTTATAAACCGTTTGTACGGCTTAAGTTTTAATTTTTTTTTATAAAACTAGTAATTATATATAAGAAAAATAACTATAAAATAACTAAACTCTTGAAGCACTCAGGGTCATTTAGAAATATGTACTTATTCAATGTATCAATATAAGTAAGCTTACCTATATTTTTATTCTCTTTGAGTTTTGATGTAGTCATTTTTGTTTAGGGATGTAATGAAATGTATTCAAGGTCTTTTTTCAATCTGTGAGCTTCAAATTATATTAAAGGAGTGCTGTCACAGTTGTATCTTTTCATTAAATATACCGATAGGATCACTGATTAGATTATGATATTTAACTTCTTATCTGTGGCATTGAAGAGTGTTTAACCTTTTATTAATATGAAAGGTGAATAAAACAAAAACTACATGCGTAACTGGAAGTTATCTTAGGAATTTTGATCATTTTTACAAGAAAAAATATTATATCTTAATTATATCTGCTCAGTTCAAAAAAGGTATTATAAATGTCAATGAATTATAAGTTAAAGAAATTTAAATTTGGGTTCTCGATATACTGCAAAGATAATGCCTAAATGTATGAAACTGAAACCTGAATATATATAATTATATATATATATATATATACCCTATTTACGTTAAGGGTGTATATATATATCCTATTTACGTTAGGGGTGTATATATATACATACACCCTTAACGTAAAGTCACGTTTATGGGTTACATGATCTAGTCCTGATTAATTAGGTTATTTGTAGTAATAATAGTATGAATGGTATAATGTTTTATTTTACTTAATATAGAATCCTAAGTAAATAGTTTTGGTTTTTAAATATAAAAGCATCTGTGAATGGCATTTTACGAGCCCCAGGTCAGAAAATATTGAACATATATTATATAATGTGGCCGTGATTAAACTAATGTTATTAAAGTCAATTTTAAAATATAGCTCTTAATGTTTTCAGTATATTGACATAGCTAAGACCTGCCTTTTATTTACATATTTGGATTGGGACAGTTGTAGTAGACATATTGCTATTTTTAAAAGTGAAATAATGAACCATGGTAGTTTGTAGTAGTTGTTTAGATGTTTTGTTTTTATTGTGGCCGTGATTAAACTAATGTTATTAAAGTCAATTTTAAAATATAGCTTTTAATGTTTTCAGTATATTGACATAGCTAAGACCTGCCTTTTATTTACATATTTGTATTGGGACAGTTCTAGTAGACATATTGCTATTTTTAAAAGTGAAATAATGAACCATGGTAGTTTGTAGTAGTTGTTTAGATGTTTTGTTTTTAAATTTATAGATTGTTAAAAAATGATTAATTTTAAATTAGATTCTGATCAAATTTCTCGTTGATAGTTATAGAATTCTATGAACTATTATAAGTTTAGAAGTCATATTTATGAGGTACCTATTTTCTTTACATAAAAGAAAAGTTGAACAAAATTAAAGTTTATATTTAAAAATGCATCTTTTCCTACTAATAGAATAACTATAATATGATACCTTACTTACAATAAAGAGAGTTTATTTAATAAAAATCATAAAATTGTTTACAAGAGAGAAATTTTTTAATTCATTAATTATGTATTAATATTCCAACAACACTTGTTTAATATATTAATCATCATATAAAGACTAGCTATATAAGTAACACGTCAAACAGTTAAGGTGGGAGTGTAGGGAACGTGAATTAAGGGCAGTGCGGTTGCAGTTTTGATACTAAAACAAATTAAATATTACTCCAGAATAAAAATAATGGAAAATTGTATTCACATGGTGATATCAACAGTTGTTGAATTTATGTCTTGAGCATTGTGGCATTAGCTCATAAGCTTTTTTAAAAGAGGCGAAAAAGTTGTCACTAAATTAGAGGACACTCTTGACAAATATTTAACAAATGTTGATATCACCATGTCAAGAAAATTAAACACTGTGTGCTTCTACTGGAGAATTATTTAATTTACTTTGACAACAAAGATGTTTTGATATAAAAACTTCTAAAAGATTTCTCTTAACTCGTTTTCCCTACACTCCAACCTTAATGCTCTACTAAACAAATACCTACGTGGATGAAATATTTATTCTTCGGGGACTGGCGTTAAAAAAATAACATGAGAACTGGCGCAGTTACATTCTTGCAATATCCGATGATTTTATGAATAGTAGTAAAAAGACATACTTTTTAATATAGAATACTACTATTTAAGTAATATTACTAAATAAATATTTTAATGATATTTTATTTTTGTAAATTTTACTAAGAAAGAAATTACAAAATTGTCAAAATATTTCAAAAACTTAACTTATTATTAGAAAATAAATGTAGTATATGGTAAATGATAAATACAAAACTATATTAACTAGAACTTTGTAACCTAATCTACAAAATACCCAACAATCATAAAGTAAATGTTTCAATTAAGACGTATTAAGAACATATAAAAACATTACAAATAAGATTATTTCAAAAAGTTATTTATATTTTTTATTGAAAAAGACTTTTCTTCCATAAGTTTCTTCCTTCAATTCATTTTTAATGTATAATAGTGACCGCACGTGAATAACAACTACAGCAAACAAAATCAACGTGATAGAACTTTCAGACACGTGATAGAACTTGAACGAACTACGCAATTAAAACATACAGTGGCAATGAACCAGAAGAATGACATCACGACTGGTGCTATTGTGTATTCACAACATTCCTGCATAGTATCAATTAAAACTTCCGTAGCTCAGAAACTAAACATATTTTTGAGTGTCTTGTTACGTCATACTAAGCAGCAGTAGCTAATATGAAGTTCTTAGAGGGGATCAGATCTAATTATTTTTAATTATTAAAAAATCCAAGAGAATATCAGCTGTGGGGAAATTCAATAGTGCCAGTGACAGAAGTTTAACTTATTTGATAATCATGCTTATGATTAAAAAACTGAGTTGAACTTTTCAGACTTATGAGGATCTTTCTAAGCTTGATAAAGAAAATAATATTTTATTATGTAACTGCTAATGTTAGTGCTTATCAGTCTGTATCAATGTTTATCATTAAAATCATATGATACTTTAAACAATCACTAGGTCTACTTATTGCCATTAAATTTAATTATCTTTGGATCAAAACAGAAGCTATCAGATTAAACCCCAACTAATTCTATAATAATTGCTAAGGTGTGGAATACAATGAATAAGAGCGTATATATTTCCTATTTTATCAAAAATTGAATTTTTTCTACCAGAGGGAAGAATCATTGTTTATAATGGCTGTACAATGCCTGAAGTGGACTAACAACGGAGCATTATAAGAAATAGTTGTTCTAGTTTACTAGAAGTTTTGTACATTTCCAGGTGTATATAAAACACATTTTTAAAAATATAATTAAATAATGGCTTAATTTAAAAGTAAGGTTGTGGAGGCTAGTCTCATAAAATTAATATGGAACAATATCTTGGGGAGAGGATTGAAAATTCAGGGATAAATCATATGTTTAAGACGACATATAATGACCCCAAAAGTTATTTGGACACAAAATTCCTCGTCAATCAGTGGGGTGGATCCAGCGGAATGCGAAGGGGTAATAAACCACCCTTATTGCCTATCAAATAATTAAAGATATTGAAATCTATACTTTAATGTTGTAAATAGTTGTGGATTATTATATGCAGTCGCCATCTCTATTATCCTATATCTTGAATGACCTAGCCAATTACTCTTTCATCTTTGCTCCGATATGTAGAAAATCAAGTAATTTAAATCTATTATTATTATTATTATTAGCACCGCGTCTTACTACCCGTTCGGGTTATACGCACTTACTCTAATGTGCAATGGTAGGGTGATTGTGAGATGAAATGGAGGACCTACAGTTTAACGTGTAATCCGAACCACGGTGGAGGCCTGGCATTCCTCACATTCACAAGTTGTGATTAATACACATCTTGTCAGAGGTGAAGGAAGGGTTTGGCAATCAGATAAATCTGTGCCAGGAGCGAGGATTGAACCCCGAACCCTCAGCATAGAAGTCTGACACCTTACCCCTAGACCACCAGGTCACCATTTAAATCTAAAATCTCCTGGTAGATAGATTACGAAACTTAGTAAGATAACCTTATGTTTTATATTCCTTCTATCAATTCTTAAACATTTTAGGCCGATGTACTGTACACAATTATTTATTAGAATTATTATAATAGTGATTTACAGATTTGTCTATAAAAATTGTATTTTTAATGCACGTTCACGTCTTGATAATATGATTAATTCAATTTATTTATTAAGATAGTCTATACTACTATTATTACAATTATTATAAATTCAAAACTACTTTAGTTAAAATTATTAAATTTATACTTAAAAAGCCTTATGAAAATCAATTAAACCCCTTTCACCTCCAACCTCTCGACTACATGCCTTTGTCGTCAACAGCGCTTTTGTGCAATGTAATTCTAATTCCTATGACTGGGAATATGGTATCGGAAGAAAAGTATCGATACCATACTCATTAAAACTACCGAAAGAAAAATATCTATACCGTACTAGTATCGAAAGAAAAGTATCGATAACAGTTTGTATCGGTATCGAAATTTTAATCATAAAAAGTTTTTTTATCTAGTAATTTTTATTTTAACTTTTGCATCATAATTGTGTTTTCATATTTATTTAAATACTGAAAATTATAATGATTGAGCTTTACAAAAGCTGATTTTGTTAAGTTTGCGATGAACGTGCTCATTGATTAAAGAAGGTGTAGTAAGTAGACTGGTTGCCACTCGCTCCATCGCCCGTTCAGACATCAAGCCATGCAGAAAATGAGGGAGAATGTAGTGCCATCTGTTCTTCCTCCACAGTCCACCACTGTATAGATTTAATCCCAGTCATGAGTTAAGATAACAAAAAAGTTGTTTCTTTCGATACTGATCCGATACTCTAGTGTAAGTACTAATATCGGTAAAAGTATCGGAAAAAAAGTATCGAGTAAATATACTAATAACGAAAGGAAAATATCGATATTAGTAAAGTATCGATACCTTTTTCACATCTCTACCTAAGAGCAGGGTTCTGGAAAATATTATTTAAGTTCTTGATAAACTTAAAATGCTCACATCTTTTTGTACCACACTGTTTTAGTTTTGGATGGGTGTTGTGGCAGCATAAAGTAGATTAAGCATCAAGTGTAAGGGTTGTAGGATAAATCTAAATTAGGAAAGTATAGAATAACCTTTTCCCCTTGAAGTACCTTTAAATGTTTCAATAATTAAGGTAGAATGTATTTTTCTGTTTCTTTAACATTTTGATACACTATTTTTTCAAACAATTAGTAAATTGATTTAAACACATTTCTAGATTTGAGCGAAATTTTTGATTTTGTCAGATGTAATTAAAATGTTAATAACTAGGCCTAGACTCAGTAATATATGTGGATGAAGCAAGGCTTTTTCTAGTACAAAATTAATTATTGTTCTTACTGAACAGTGATGTGTGGCGCTATGGGCTGTGGCCAGACAGCTCACCTAATTCACCGCGGTACACCAATATTCCTCCACACACCATTGGTAGAACACTGCCTTGGAAAACCCGGAACTTAGTGTGAGATTGTAAAATAAATAGATATCTTAAGATTATTTACATGTATTATTCTAACGGAAAGATCAGATTGAATCAAAAGAATAGTTTTGCTAAAAATCTTACTTACATTACTAATTTCTAAAAATCTAGAAGCGTTAGTACGCTCAATGACCTGCCTGAGTATGGTTCTTGATGTCGCTTCTTTGGCATCCTGACCGAAAAAGCTAAAGTTGGTTGTTTAGTAAACACTACAAGTAGATTTCATTTTAATTCACTTTCAAGAACGTATCCATATTATTAAGTAAATAATACCTCTCCAATTATATTAACTTTGAAATAATAGTTTTCATAATATTAATAATGTGGTAAATAATATATTTGTTAACAAAATAATAAAGTAGAGATTTCGATTAATCTCGTAAACACTAAACATTCAATTTTTAATATGACTTAGCTATAATTTTTAAACGTCTATGAAATTTAAGAAACTTTTGAGAAATTGAAAAATAAATAGATTTAAGGAGCTGAATAATAATGTATTATATAACTGTCTTTGATTATAAAATACATGTTGTTGATATGTTTATATATTGTATGTATATGTGTATTAAGAGTTTACCTCGTTTCCATTAATTTATTTTTCTATGTACTGGTTAATAAATACAAATCTCATTTTAACTTGAAGTAAGCCATTAGAGAGAGTTAATATTTTTCTTATTATCATTTCTGAGAGAACCTTGCAGTAGTTAGAATGATTTATCCACAGTCGGACCCCTTTTTTTCCATTAAAAAAGGTACCACAATAATTATGGTCCTCATTCTAGTCAATTATTTCAGACTTTTCTGATATTATTAGCTATTTGCTTAACTTTCTTCTAGTGAATAACTTAAAGCTTTACTACTTTTTTCATGAGTTCCCCTTTTACACTACAAATCATGAACATAAAAACAATCCGTTTCTGAGCTGGATGCTTGATCTTTCTTTCAAATCCCATTACAGTGTCACTAATATTGTTTGCCTATCAATTAAACTATTATAGTTTGGATGTATCTATAGCATATATAAAGTTAATTCCATCATCATGCACGCACCAAGTACTATCATTGACGTCCTCGAAGAAGGTAAACAGAGTATAAAATCCCATTTTGGGATTCCCAATGTGAATGGAAAGCAGGGCTCGACAAGATCAAATAAGGAGCCTACCTTTAATAGTTGGTTCCATAAAAAACAGTAGATACATAAAGAATAATATATTTTAAATTTTCATTTAAAGAATGGTTTAGCAGTATTTTGTAGTATAAGCCCTCTCAAAACCTTCAGAATGAGTGAGATGTTTAACATCTCAAATGGATACTGCAGTAATTCCTTTAGTCATGTGTAACATGAAATGATTAATAAAATTGGAAGAATTTAAATATAATACATTTGCAAACATTTTGAATAAATTAATTACTATTATGTTTAAGATAATATGTACACTTAGGCCTTAAAAAACTTATAGATATGATAAGTTTATTTGTATTGCCAAATAGGGGCCTAAGTGCACACAATTCTACAAATCTTTAACGGTAGCAGATTAAATCAAACAGTAACATTTTTTAAATAGTTTGGAAGCAGAAAGAGGAGGCAGATGATAGGGCACGTTAGATGTCTAAGTACACTGACAAAAGGAACGGGCCTGTCATAATACAGAGCACCTAATAACAATAATGTTAGTTTTAACAAATATAATGTTCAAGTTACTGTTTGGTGTACAATTTTATTAACCTTAAAGATATTCTTTAACCATCGTATTTTCATTATTTCTATCAAATTAAACACTAGATTTAAGACCTAAAAGCATCATAGAGATATATAATTTAATTTGTCTCAGTGAAATAACTTCAATAATTTTGTCAATGAACCAAGTTACATTTCCAAAACTATACAATCTTGAGGGATAGTTGACCAACATGTTACTTAATTCGTATATATTGTATTAATTGGACATTTTATTATTTCTTGCACCGTAATGATAAATATGGTTCAAAAGGACAGTTAATATATTAATAGTAACAAAGGTTAGTTTAATGGATGTAAATGTTTCAGCAAATGCCGAATACTGGGATTGTCGTGGCATGTCCGGGAAAATCGGTATCTGCCAACCAGTTTTGGGTAAAGCACACTGTATCTTGTTAAAGCCCGATGTATCTTGGTATTTCCGGATGTACCCAGGCGAATTAAGATATAACTGATCGTCTTTGGTCAGATCACGATCCACTCAACAATGTAAATAATAATGGTAAATAAATAAGTATTAATAAAATAATAGAATTTATTAACATTTAAATTAAGAACATAAAAGTTTACTAAAAATTTAAGAAGCAACTAAATTAATTGTTTCTTATGTAAAAAAATATGTTCAACATAGTAAATAAAATCATCTGAAGTAAAATAATATTTTTTATGTGATAAAGCAAAAATATTTAAATAATGAACATACAAAATAATTAAAATATGAAAGTATAAAAAATATAAACGAACTAATAGTTTATTTGTTGGTGCAGGAAAAAGCCGAATGAAACTTTGAAATGCATTTTAGGTTGTTTGCGTTCCGTTAACATTTCTTGTTTGAACATTTCTGCCTGCAAGAACAGTAAACGTATTCCTGCCCACCCGTACGCGATTATTTTGTACTTGCTTATCTGAAATGTATCACTTTATTTGGAATTTTCTCTGCTTTAATAATTATTATTCACAATAAATTATTTGATTTATTTATAAAAGACAGTTGATTTATTCTAATAACCTCCATCAGTCACTTTTAAAACCAGCTCCAGAATATTCATTGCATCTACTTTACTTCGATCTACTATTAGAGTTGAAATTTTCATTGTTGTTCTAATAACCAGTTTTGAAAACACCTTTTCACTCTATAATTTTTTTTCTTTTTTTTTTCCAGGTCTACAAGTTTTTTGTCTTTGATTTTTCTTTTAGTTTCTTACTAGGATATCTAATACAATACAAATTGATGTCTTCACTTACTGTACAAGTATTATGAATTGATCAAAAACAAATGTTACACGCATTACTATTTTCATAGTGCAGCTCAATGATATCATATGTCCTTTGTTCATTTTGTACTGGAATTACATTTGTAGTAATAACGCGACTAGAGCATAACGATTCGTCAGTTTGTTCGGTTGAATCATCACTTCGGTTATTCTCTCTGTGGATGGTATTTAGTCCATGTTTAAGGTCTTCTTCTGAAAATGACAATTCAGGACATTATTTGGTATCACAGATGAGTTTTAGTCGATATTAGCTTTACGTCCAACCATTGATTCGAACGGTGTTTGCTATATTCCACTATGTAATGAACTGTTCTTTCCGAATTGGTAAAATCTCAGTCTAACTCCACTGCTTTGAATTATTCTCTTCCATTTAAGTAAGCCTGTATCCTGGTTCAAACGATTGACACTTCCTCCACTTTGTTAATGATGAGACTTACCACAGACGAACGTCAACCTTTCCCACACGTCTTTAAGTTTATTTATCACATGATTTGAAAAATCACGACCATTCCTAGACTGTAGCACACTTGGAGATCCAAAGATAAAGAATAAATAATTTAAACTATAATCAACTTAGTCTGCAATATTAGTTTTTAAAGTACGTAGACATTTAACTTTACTAATATGATCTTGATTTACAATTATGATTTTGAATTCTCCATCCATTCAGGTCTGCATGTTAATAAGATCTACTCGCCCCCAAGCATTAATTTTAGTAAAAATCACAGATTTCCCAAACTATCCTTTCTTTGGATGAGTGAACTTTTGTTTACATTTGCAAAGGTTAAGCTTATCATCATGATATCTCTAAATATGTGTTATATTTTGATTTTAGATGGTTTTCCATACAATTTTGTCCCCATGACGAGTATTTAAATAATCTAAATGTAAAATATCATAAACTTAATTCTCATTGACATAATAGATTATTCCATCTTTAGCTTTTATGATTAGAACAATTAATGTGTTTTTCTCATTTATTTCTTAGCCCTTACCCCATCATTCAATTGTTCATAATACTTTGCTTTACTTTTGTTCATTTCAGGATATCAGGATGCTTGACATGAAACCATTGTTCTTATCAACAACATGTGTATCAGAAACCGATGCCATAATTGGCTTCTACGCACTAATTACTACTTATAACACTGCTTAGAGCTGGACGAACATTGATGTTCATAGCCTATTCGAGAGTAACCTGACACAAGGACTTGAGACATCTTGGTCGATGGGACTGGTGGATGATTTCTGACTTACGGCCTTTTCAAAAGCTCTGACTCACTCGAATACAGGACATATTTAGAAACCTGTGATAAACATTTCCGTTAGTGCCTAGTGTTCAGAGTGAACGAAAAGCACGTACGTAAAGCTCACGCATGTATGAGGTCACTTTTCATAGATTGATACAAAAAATAATAACGTAATATATTTATTACTAAATATAATATTATATTCCCATAGTTTTAATTATACATATTTCACACCCATCCCTGATATATAGCAGTATGAATAAATAATCAAGTCATGATTTTACAAGACGTGTTAAATGTGACATCGAAATTTGCCCAGCCCCATCCTGATATGAAACGGAAAATCGGTAATCATCCCAACCTGATAGTCATATCGCAATACACCCGAGAAAATTGTGAATTCTCTTTCAGGTTTTACACGTAGCATAAAAACCAACTTGACTGCAGGAAATATAGTATGTGATGATATTAATATAACACCAAATAATTCTATATTTAGACATGGTTATGGTATTCAGAAATAATACAACAGGAAAACTAGAGATGTATTGGCTTGAAAAAACTCTAATTTAATTGATTTATTTCAATTCAATATTTGTTTTTTTATCCAAACATAAATTTATTTATTGAGTAAAAATACTAATTTAACATATAAAACATTAGCAAAAATTACAGATGCAATGAATTATTTTATTTGTTTTTGTCAAACAAATTGCAATGTTCATTATTTATTTAATCCTTGAAAATAATAAACAGTAATATCATTCATTTTATTATTATAAAAGCTTACAACGACTTTTCAATTTAAAATTCAGTTTTATTACGTCTAAGAGGTCAGTTTAAAGTATTTTTTTATCCAAACATAAATTTATTTATTGAGTAAAAATACTAATTTAACATATAAAACATTAGCAAAAATTACAGATGCAATGAATTATTTTATTTGTTTTTGTCAAACAAATTGCAATGTTCATTATTTATTTAATCCTTGAAAATAATAAACAGTAATATCATTCATTTTATTATTATAAAAGCTTACAACGACTTTTCAATTTAAAATTCAGTTTTATTACGTCTAAGAGGTCAGTTTAAAGTAGGTGTTAGTTACGTAACTATAAAAGTATTTCACACATTTTAGTTTGGTGGGAAAATATGTTGGGATATTTAAGAATTGTTACTTCATATTTCCATAATATTATTTATTAATAATATCAATGGATATTTTTTTCCTTTTCATTAATATCTTCGTTTTTCTTACATATTTCCTCCTGTATATTCCATGATTGTTCCTCAGCACTTCCAAACAACATAAATAAGAAAAATGGCAATGCAGATACTACCATTGCAATATAGAAAACTATTCTCCATTGAGTTAAAGTTTCCTGAAATAAACAAGATTGAAGAAATATTAGAGTATTACAAAGGTCGTTGGTCTTTATGGATGTAAAACGCGAATTGAAGGAAAAGATTAGAAGTATTTTAAAAGTGGTTGTACAGCAAAATGTTGAAAATATCATGAATGGAGATGGTTTGAAATGCAAAAGTGCTAAGAATATCAAATGAAGAAAGGAAATTTGGAAAGGTATAGAGCAAAGAAGATCTAACATGATAGGCCATATATATATTAGTGATAGTTTGACTAAGATAATGATAGGAGGAGATGTGGAAGGGAGAACGAGATTGGAGTAATACATGGATCAGTTAGCGGACGATGATAGAGAAGCTACACAGATAAAAAATAAACTTGCCTCATGATAGGCAAAAATGGAGAATTTCTGAAAACTAATATCAAGATTAATGAGCTATTAAGGATATAAAGATCACAAACTGAAAAATTCAACAATGTTTTATTTTACAGGTAAAAACCCCAGAAATGTAATATGATAATGTATTAAATCATTTATGATAATTTTAAAATGTAAATATTGCCAAGTTCAAATAAATAAACAAACATCGATATTACTAAATTTACTGTCTGGCAAAATAGTTTGCAACTCAATTCAAATAAGTTCAGTACACTAGTTTATTAATTAAATAGTAAATTTGTGTTTTCCTAAAATAAATAGATCACATTAACTAATTAAATGTATATTTGAACATTGTAACCCTAGCGGTGTAATAAGTCTTACCTTTCCATCGGTGAGTATTCCTGTTAATTGCGGTGCTAGAATCCCATTCAATGTAACGATAGTCATGTTGATACCAGCAACTGCGCCCACAAAGTTACTTGCTAGGTCGAGGGAATTAATGACGCTCCCCCCATTATAAGCATCTCCAAATAACTTCATTACTCCCAGGAGCACCACTATCGTAGTTGAGTCACATCCAACTAGTGTTATGATCAACAGGGTTATGCTAGGACCTATGCAACCTATAACATAAGTAATATCATTTACATATAATATCATTTTCATAATATTTTAAAACCCTAAGAGTATGTGATAAATAACAAAAAATACTGCTTATAAATTATTGCTTAGGCCACAGAGAAGAGATTCTTTCTTTAATATTCTCAAAAGTTCGGCGATCATAATAATAAACACAAAAGTATATTTCTTATATGTTTTACTATACAAAATAAAAAGTTGTTTTTCCTTGGAACAAAGATCTGTACAATCTAACACTATGGTCATTAACGATTTTGTTAAAGGAGTAGAAATAAATAGGGAAATTGAGAGGAAGTGCATTCATGGTAGCATTTGTAGAGATAGATAGGACCACCTGTCCTGACCTCTAGCGTTACACACGGTACGTTGAGAGCGAGCGGTGACGTAGAGAGAGTATGATATCAACATCTACAGTTTCAAATTCTTTGGTCAAAGAAATATAATATAACTATTCACTTTTTATGTAATATTAATTTTTTTGCTATAGTGAGGTTTTATAAAATTGAGATTTTTCCATTTAAGATGTTTACAACATTGATCTTTTTGAAATGCAGCCCCCTCATTAGTTTCAATGTTCGACGTGGCCCTTAGGGTCAAACAAGTTCGACACGCCCACTTTAGTCTATCTCTGTAAGGAAATGGTCATAATTCCTGAGATCCAGGAGTCTTGGGTTCAATCCCCGGCACTTACAGAATTTTATGTCAGACATTGGGTCTGGAACGGAACCAAGCTCATCTTCATGACGACAAATGAGGAGCTACCCAAATAAAGAATTAGCAGCGTTGGTTTAGAAAACTGAGATTAACGGCCAGAGGGTTCGTTGTGCTGACTACATGAAACTTTCAGCACTAGAATATTGTTAGTATCTTCACCAATATATAACAGTCATTCAATAGGTATAACTCGCTGGCGGGATGATGCCATGAAGGTTTATCTTAATTATTTAGGTATTGAATTTTTTAACTAGCAAATTTTTTCTCATTACATTTTTATACATTCAAAAGAATAAATCTTAGTACAATTTAAATACATTAAGTCATTTTAATAGCTTATCTATAATTTTATATAACTACTGTAATTTTTAATTTAACAAAAATCGCAATAAAATAATGTTTAAATTAATGCTAAAAACAAAATTATAAAATTTATATGTTTATATTAATGCACCTTGAAATGTGTTAATAGTGTTTAATAATAGTTTAAATCATTAGCTCAAACATAAGTAAACTGTTAACGACTTAAATAATCAGTAAATGATGTGTATAACTCTGAATGATCTTATTCATGATTGTTAATAATGTACTTACCAATGCCATTAAATATCTTGTAAGCAGTTAGTTTTGATACGTAGCCCTTGGTCTGTATCCACTGTGATATAAATCCACTCAAGATACAGCTTGTCATTCCAAAAACTGCAAGAATTGAGGTAATGTATCCAGACTAGAAAATAAATTATGAATGCATTGAATTAAAATGTTTATTTAAAACTAATTTTGTAAATTTAATATAAGTAATGGATTTAAATAAGCAAATATATAGTATTTTATGATGTTTAATCTATGTTAAGGTTTAGTGATATGATAGGTGCTAGCTTTCATTTTTATCAAAATCCTGAGTCCATAAAAATGAAGAACCTAATTAAGAATTTAAATGGAAAGGTGAAAATCCACTTATAATATTTACGTCTATATTTTTTGGCAGCATATCTTTTTCTCCTTTTTGGTCGTTCTAATTTACCTACCCTGAGGAAATAAGTACTCTGTTTTAATTTATAAAATGTGTAAGGTAATTTAATAACGCCCAGCCAAGATTCAAATCCCGAACTTTCCATAACAAACAGGATTAGACGAGCTTGACGTTTATTCCGTCTGCCCACTGTGTCGGTTGTTGGCGTGTTAGTTTCCTGGAGTATATCACTGAATTTTTGACCACATATAATACATTTTTTAACGTCAACTAACGTGATAGGTAATTTAAAATTATTAGGAACCTATGCATAGCAGATTTTCAGTATCTTATTATATTCTGAAATATAATTAATGTAATCATGAATATTTAACATAGCTTACTATATTTATATCTGGGCTAGTTATCAAAACTAAAGGAAAACCCTTCACAAGTATATCCACAATACTTTGATGCATATAGCAAAAAATATTATATTAAATATTAATCATCATTAATTTGTTAATTCAACTCTGTCAAGGATATTGTAATAACATTTTATTGTTTACATTATCTTTACTCTATCATAATATTTCACGTGCATGAGTTAGAGAAACCCATGACATTACTTTTAACGAAATAATCTTGATAAATATTTGATAGTGCTACTCTAAAACAATTATGTGACACTAATGTGATTAGTATTGTCTGAATTTTATTGATTTATTTATGACGTAAATGTCATTTAATATTCATTTTTCGTGGTATTCCTACGATGATAATTAAGTCGAGTGCAATTTTCTACACTATTTGGGTATTCATACGTATGTACTAAGAAGCCATTTTATTACATTTATAACTAAAAGATAATCTTTATTCTATTATTTTAAGATTTCTTTTCAACGAAGACTGGAGTAAACTGATATAAGAAAACCTTTTCTTTCTGTTTGACCAATAGCTTTTGATACACAGTGAGTAATATATTTTGATAGAGAAGATTAGAATAAAATTATAATTACAATTACAAGAGACTTACTTACTTTATGGCATTAGGAACTTAAAATTTCATTGTCACACTTACAAGAGTAAGCAGCCTATCTCTATCTTGAGCTAATTCTATCCAGTCCACCTCATTACACCAAATCTCTTTCAGATCCATTATAATGTTATCCTCCCATCTACGTTTAGGTATTCCCAATGGTACCTTCCCGATGGGTTTGCCAGTCAATACCCTGAACACGGTTATAGATTCTCCCATACGAGACTTGAATACCCTAACAATGTCTTGTGATGAGTATAGAGTATAATACTCATCAATATGCAAACCCCTATATTCCCTAATATCCTTGTCCATTTTTGGACCAAATCTCTTTCTAATAACCTTATTTTCAAACACCCTTTTTTTTTTGTTGTGTATGTTTAGAGATCACGTTTCACACCCATAGAGAACAACCGGTAGAATTATTGAGATGTTCTTAGTTTTACATTCATTTAAAGCAGGCAAGCTGTTAACAATTTTCTGTCCGAGTTAGTGTAAACATTTTATTTAACTACTTTAATTTAAATCTTACAAATTTGGTTTTCAAGAATTCACAGCCATCAATAGATGTCTGGGTCACAAGTTTCAAAATAAATTTCTGGAAATTATATCCTCTAATGTATTAGTATTAATTAGTTGTTTTGTCAAAAATAGTGGACTCGTTTAGAGAAGACAGAAGACAGGGTATTGATAAATTACGTGGGATTACGACTAAAGTCGCCTACTTGTAAACTAAGCGAACCAATTATAAACAGTTGCGATTTTCAAGAGGCAATTAAAACAAATTCTGTGTTGTTGATGTAAAATGTTATTTGAACACGTCCTTCAACCACTTTTAAAAATAAGATTAAAAATTATTAATTTCTTTAATACCAAGGAGCCATGGAAATATTAAAGAAATATTTTCCTTCTTAGAGCACTTCAATAGTTAAATAGCCATTAAAAAACACTTCAAATAAAATAGTGATTAAAAAAATATTTTTTTCAATAAAATAACAATAACTTACATAATATCACATTTGAAAGGTAACATAATAATAATTATGAATTATTTATTTTCTATGATTTAGGAGCTAGTTTTTGCAGATATGTTTTTATAATATCTTATTGATTTATTTATAACAATACATATTAGCTCAACGTGGGAATATAAACAGCTATGTATAGAAGAACTATTTAAAGATTTATTTTTATTATGTTAAATAAAGATAAATATTGGGTCATAAATATAGTTTACTGATGCTTTGAAACAAATAACACCTCGCTTTGTTAAAAGTTTTTTGATTGACTAAGTTATATTCATCATTACGAAAACATTATAAATTTATCCCACCATATTGTCTCTGGAAATATCCAAACCAAGTCTCAAACCATTGACCTATCTAGCCAATAAAAACTGATACAGGTAAGGAATCGATCTTTATTTTAATACAACATCTCACTACCTGTTCAAGTTATACGCTAGTGTATTAATTAATCCTATGATTTATGTCTTAGAAAGGTTTGATTAAGAGGAATTGTATCCGCATTTGCGTGAAGGGAGAGTGGATACAAATTTTTGAAGACCACCCTCAGTACACCCGACTGGGATTCAAACCCCAATCTTCTTGTCATCATAAATATAGTCTAAAACTAGAGAGAAGCAATGTCGCCACCAAAGTAGGTTGATTTTATTTAGCGCCACGTCTTACTACCCGGTCAGATTATGTGCTTATGTATCAATTACATTAGTGGTTTTAGGGATAAGAAACGTTATATTTAGAGAAAGTGTATCCATATTTGCGTGGAGGTAGAGTGGAAAACCATTTTGGAAAATAGCTCTCGGTACACCTGACCGAGATTCGAACCTCGATCTCCCCGTCATCGGCAGTCTAGTCTACTGCGAAAGTATCTTATTAGACCACGTGGCCAACGATGTGGGTTTAAATTTAATTTAATTTACCGTAAACACATAGATAGAATTCACAGTGGATATGTTAATATTTAAACCATATTTATGAATATAACTTACAGATTCGACACTGATATGAAACAAATTATTCAGATATGTTGGCAACTCTGACATGAGCATGTATCCGACAAAAGCTGAAGCACTGTTGACACTGATCATTGCCCATACTGGAGGAGATGTGATAATACTCTTCCAAGGCACTGGAAAATTCTCCTGAAAGCATTTAAAATCAACCATTACGAAAATAGAAATTAATATTACATTAATATTATTATTTAACGATGCTTCCTAATTGTGATGTAGAAGGAAATTTAAGATAGTATTTCTTATGTTATTACAAAACATGTGGTCTAGATGTCAGATTTTCTGGTTACAGATCTAGAGGTCCCAGGTGGAAACAGGGTCGTTTACGAAAATATAAATTAATATTACATTAATATTATTAATTAACGATGCTTCCTTATTGTGATGTAGAAGGAAATTTAAGATAGTATTTCTTATGTTATTACAACACATGTGGTCTAGATGTCAGATTTTATGGTTACAGATCTAGAGGTCCCAGGTGGAAACAGGGTAGACTCAGCGTCGTGATGACAAATGAGGGGCTAATTGAATGAAAAAGTAGCGGCTACAATTTAGAAAACTGAGATTAACGGCCGGAGAGTTTGTTGAGCTGGCTACAGAACACCCTCAATCTTTAGATGGTTGTATTATCTTCGCCAACAAAAAGCTGATACTACGTCAATATGGATATATTGTGGTCTGATACCCCTTAGTATCCCCCCCTCCATCAAGTTAACGTATTTCGGTTAAATTCAGTGAATTTTAAAATAATTTTATTGAAACAAACACTAAATATTCCTGAAAAACTTTTAGAATAGTCTTACATTGTCACAAAATTATTATTATTATTATCATCTTGAAATATATTTTTAAGCGTATTACCTGAATGCGTATTAGGACGCAGTGCTAAAATAAGTTTATTTTTTATTATTTTAATCGTCAACAACTTAGGATGTTTAATTTGGTCATGAAAATGGCCAGTAGGAATAGTCCTGCCAGGGTTTAGATTAAAATTACGTATAAAAATTTGTTAATCATAAAGGAGATCTTTAAAAAAAAAATTCAAAGTGAAATTCCTTGCTGTACAGGTGCAAAGAGTAAATGGGGTGTTTATACTCGTCACCGGAATAGAAGTGTAATCAACAGTTAAACAAGAGGACTCAACGGATGAACTACCTACTAATTTTATTCCCACCCTTTATATTTGATGTAATGACGTCTAAGTGTGATAGTGCTTATCTTTATAAATCCGCCAAGTTAGGAGGGAGCTACCGCTTCACAAAAAATCTATAAATTTTCCTTACATTAAGCTGAAAAAGTAAGAGTGGTTTACATTTAAGTTATAGTTGAAGAAACACTATATTTAACCTCAAAAATATATAAATTGACTTTGGTTACGAATACAGACAACACTGGGTACAACTTTAGAATAAATTTAGTCGTGGAATTAATATACAAGTTATTTGATAAATACGGTTATAGGAGCATCTAAATATCATATTATTTAAATTGAAAAATGACACCTGGAAATGAGAATCGCTTAGTACGCCAATGTTTTCCTACCACTGAGATATTCAGTAATAGCATTGTGTCCAGAGTAATTCTTCACTCATATTTTAAGGCAGAGTCTGTAATACACATGTGGGAATCGTTAGCTACTCATGTATGATCAAAGATCAGGAACCATTATACAACGCAGCCATCTTCAACTCTGGAGGGGTTTTTGCTGCCAATAGTACAGTGACAATAATTGTACGAATGCTCATAAAATGAGGGAGGAAGTATTTAAGTGATAATATTTGTTAATATTGGGTGTATTTTTCATTTTAGAGAATATGATATTTAGATTCGGCTATAACGGTAACTAACAACATATAATAGCTTTTATATGTATTCAATAATGATGCGCAATCTTACAGTTGTCAGTGTATATTTAGTCGCATATGGTCTTACCGAGTCGAGGGTGGATGCATTATCTGATAGCTCGTTATTTTAATTTAGCTCACATATGTATCTGACAATTTACACAAGCACATCCATAACAAACTCTGCCTTAAAATATTAGTAAGGAATGATTCTGGGAACGGGATGACACCTAGATAGCTTAGTGGTTAGAACATTGGCACACTAAGCCGAAGGTCCCGAGATTAATTCCCGTCTCCAAATTTCACTATTTAATTTAAAGAATATTTAATTAATATAGTTGTTTTCGTCACAAAAGTTAATTTCTCTCTGTGTCCATAATTTCGCTTCCTGTAGGCCTTCCATTAATAATGTTATAATGAAAGGCAGCAAGAAATCAATTCCAATTCGACAGTAGCTATGATCCGAAGAGAGCTAAGGGTGCCGATGAATTAATACATCCATTGCAGAGACTACCTTTAAACTATTGAGTGAAAATTACTAGGTATGGGACTATACCTGGATAGCGTGGAAGTAAATTCATTGGAACGCTAAACCAAAGACGATGAGCTCAATATCCAGTTCGGTAACTTATTTTAAACTAAAAACCTATATATTTAGTTTTGATGCTCTATTAGCTATAAGTCATTATTATATAGAAACAATGACTTAACTTTGGAATGTGCTCTAAGAAGTAAAATATTCCTTGATAATGGATTAGGTTGGATAGGATATTTATCATCTTATCGTGTGCTTTGAAACATGGAAGATAAAGTTTTTGTTTGGTTGTGAATTAATCAACACGAATTTGAATTTTGTCGGAAATATGTATAGTAATTTATTTATGTACAAACCAAAAATTCAAGATGAATTTTTAGTATTAGATACATCATAATGAACAGCACGCACCTATTATTCTATTATTAATCGAACTTTCTCCATTTTTCATTTTAAATCTGTGCACTATACTGTATTTACTAGCTTATTTACAGGATGTTCGTAAAATCATAGCCCAAACCACACACATAGCTTGTTTGAACCAAAAGTATTAAAAAATGCCTTCACACTTACAACGGAAAGCTATGCTAACATCATTAAATTGTGTTCAAAGTTTCGGCGTACAGCGCCAGGATAGAAAAGCTATTATAGCATGTGTGTACAACAGGTTGCATAGGAGCTAGGCACGCGGCACTACACACCTCGACTTCTTGAAGCACGGCAGCAGAACATATCACAATTGATATTAAACATCACACTAGTCCATATAGAAATGCAAATACGTTCTGAGGTTCATCATTAACGGTCCTAGATCACAGAAAGTGCTTGCTATTATTACATGTGCAGTGCCACGCGCCTAGCTCCTATGCAACCCGTTGTGCATTCATGCTTGAACAGCCTTGCTATACCGGCGCTGTTCTTCAAAACTTTGAACACAGTACCAGCATAATTTTCCGGATATAAGTGTACAGGGATTTTTTATTTCTTTTGATTCAAACAAGCTATAGGTGCAGTTTGGGCTATGAGTTTCCGAACACCCTGTTGATTTTAATACAAAAGCTAATCGTTATTTTATATAATAACCAAGGATGAGCTTATAAGATATTCAATAAAATTTGAGTAAGTTAGGAAAGTCAAAGATAAATGAAATGGTCAAACCATCTTCAGTTCGCTTGACAAGATTTATACCTAGGATTTTTCCATCGTTGATTCCCAAGTCCAAATTCCAGTCCAATGCCTCATATCACCCGACCATCACTGTGAGATTCTATATCTATACTTTATAAAAAAAATCATTATAAATGAACAATGATAAGCAAACCTTTTTATTTAGTTCTTCCTTGTGTTCCATATCCTTAAGAATGAAATTCTTCTCACCCGCAGATATTCTTGGGTGTTGTTCCGGGGTGCTGTACACCAAGAGTTGCCAAGGAAGGAACCATGCCACAGATAACACTCCACAAAAGTAGAATACAATCTCCCAAGAAATACCAGCTATAACTCCAAATATGCTGTTAGTCAAGACACTGGAGATTATGCCGGCTAAGAGAACAGAAAGATCACACATCGACTAAAGCTAGCATTGATATTATTGAACGAATAAATCACCGCTGACAACTTGAATTGATCAATTTGATTTTCAGCTGAATACAGTTGAGAATGTTAACGTAAAATACCCTAGACACAATATTAATTATAAAGTATTTCTAGATTCATCCAGACTTTAAGGCAGCCACCTCGGTCAGGGAGAAGGTATCAATCACTGTAAAGTTTAAACTAAAATGGTTTGTGTCATTTTTTGGAACTACTTCTTTATTTTGTCTAACATTATACTCCCTTTCACCCTACACATTCAATCACTCTTTGTCATGTCAATAGGAAAAAGGGGGAAAGAAAACAAAAAAAAAATCTTAATTCACGGTAAAGAAGAAAAATCTATTTTAGGATAAAAATAAAATACACAGCCAAATTTTAAAGAGGTTGATAGTTTTTGAATAAAAAACAACACCGTTATTTGATGTGTAGTTTAGTTATAGTTAAAATATTTAAGCTCCTATTATATGCAACATTTGTACTTACATGACGCTAGTATAGAAAACATTTTCTGTCGCTCTTGTACGGGGAACCATTTCGAAAAAATACACTGACTTGAAACTGTGTAGAGACCCTGTAATTTAGATTAATACATTAAATTAAATATTAACTAAATTAAGAGTTAAATACTGATTCAAGTTAGTTTTAAGCTTAATGTTAATTAGGATACTCAAAATATTTTTATATGATTTACTATTCCATTAAGATAGTAGAATATTAGGAAAAAAACGTATAAATATACTTCACCATGAGTTTAAATATTTATACTTCCAACAGTTAAATCTTTTAAAGAGTATCTGGACAATATTTCTTTTTTTTACTATCACATCTTACTACGCTTTCGGGTTATACGCTTATGTACTAATTAAGCTCATAATTTTAGGAATGACGAAGATTATATTTATTAGAAGTGTACACACATTTGCTTGAAGGGAGAGCATAAAACCATTTAGGAAGAAAACCTCAGTAAACCTGACCGAGATTTGAATCTCTATCTCCCTGTCATCTACATTCTAGTCTACTACGAGAGTAGCGCCTTAGATCATGTGGCCAACGGAGCGGGCTAGTGTTGAAAATTCTTTTTTTTTAAGTAGAAAATAAGTTTTTTTTTTCACTGTGTTTCAGCACCCATTCGGGTAATGTGCGTACATATTAATATTATACTAATTTTGTGTGGAAAATAAGGACATCATTTTAATATAGATGGAAACCATTGAGGAAAAATCATCTTTAGTACACCTAATAGGCATTTTATCTGCAGCCTCCCCAACCACGGAAAACTATAATAAATTATGGAAGAATGCAACTTTACAATTAAATGTATAAGAAAAGAGAAGCTTGGAAGATGAATGAGGTTATATAAATGGAAATCAACAGTATCTGAGTGATATTTGAGTAAAATGGAAAATGATATCTGGCCAAGAGTCTCGGGTTTGATTCCCGTGTCCTTTTATAATTTTTAGTGTATTCGAATAAATTAAATTACCTTGATGAAAATACTTCATGCCCACCAAAATAGCTAGATCTAATTTCAAACAAATAATTGATATACAGTTCGAAATGATGGGCAACATGGACTTAGGCAACCACCTCGTCTGATATAGTTATTTGGTGTCAGAGTTTAAGGAGTTCAAGTCCTACCAAGTTTAATGAATATACATTTCCAAAAAACTGTCTTCCCTTTATTTTTACGCAAACATAGGTAGACTACCTTTTATTCATAACTTCCTCATCCTTACCATATTTGTCAAAACATGGGGGAGGACTTGATGGATGTTACAATTCAGTGTAGTCGTTGATGAATAATTGGTATTTAGTAAGTCAAGTTGAGCTATAACTAGGCCCACTTCGTTGGTCGCAAGATCTCACAGTAGACTAGATTGCCGATGATAGGGATATGCAAATGGGGGTACATCTATACTAAAATTATATCCTTATCTTTTCTACATTTTTAGTATAGTTGATATTCATGCATATTATCCAAACGGGTTCTAAAATACGGTGGAAAAAGAACACAAATTATTTTCCACACCTTTCTGAAAACTAGTTTCATATATTAACTCGCTTCGGTGGCCGCATAGTCTAAACGCGCCACTCTCACCGAGTACTAGACTGCTGATGACAGGGAGATCAAGGCTTGAATCTCAGCTGGATGTACTGAGGATGGTTTTTACTAAATGGATTTCAACCTTCCCTCCACACTAATTTGGGTACACTTCTTCTAAATATAACCTTCCTAATTCCAAATACCATCAGGGTAATCAGTATATGAGCATCTAACCCGAAAGGCTAGTAGTACACGATGATAAAAAATACAAAAAATTAATTAAATAAAGAATGTTTAATTTAAAAGAATTTAAAAAATGTTTAATTCAAAATAATTAATTATTGAACTCTTTTAATTGAAATATTACACCCAGAGATGGGAATCGAACCCGGGACCTTTGTCTTATTATGCCAAAGCTCTAACCACTGAGCTATCCAGGAATCGTACTGAGCTCAGGGTCATTCTTCACTCATATGTTATGGCGGAGTTTATGATGAATATGTAGTGAATGAATGAGTGAATAATAATAGCCCTGGGCACAGGACTATTACTGGATAGCTCAGTGGTTAGAGCATTGGCGTACTGAGCCAAAGATCCTGAGTTCGATTCCCGTGTCCAGGTGTTATTATTCAATTTAATGAACTTGACATCCAACCATAACCAACAAATATACTAGCCTTGCTGTTTAATCCATCATGATATATGGATCATAATCCTTAATTAATGATTGGCATCATTGGTGGGCACGTGCATTATTTAAAGGGGATGTGAAGGGTTTACTTCCAAATGGATTTACTGACTCTGGCGCTCTTTATTGGTTTCCCACTCATTCTCTAAGTGAATGCTGATAGATTTATTCTGATGTGTAACTTTCTCAACCCTACCACGCTATCTTAAGATGCTGTAAAAATAAAATATTTAAGTGATCATGTTTCTTACGGAGAACATTCCTTGCAATATTCGGACAACCGCAAAAGCGGCCACATGCCACTTTACGACCACTGGAGTGAGAAGAGAAAGAAGACCGGTAGCTAATATTCCCGGGCCCATGATCATCTTTGCTCCAAACCTATCCGACATTCTCCCTCCGAGAAGCTGCGTGGCTGAATATCCATAGAAATAGGCGGACAAGAGGAAGCCTTGCATAGTTTCAGTCCAATCAAACTCACCACCCTTAGAAAAACAAAAACAAAAAATTTTCCATCTTAAAAATCAATTTCACCACTTGTTATTATTTTATCACAACTTTTTGCACAAAATAAAAATTACATTGTTGTTTATGGGCGTACATTAAAAAAATGTAGACATAATTTAACCTAATTTTGGTTGGAAGAACACTTTATAAAATTCAAAACATATTTCTTTGTGGCTAAAGATATAACTTTTAAAAAAAGATAGACAGACTCGTTCTTAAAATAATATACAAATGGTTTACTGTAGCCAACTTTAATTATTTTTAATACCTTACACTTTTAATTTTAAGGGTTTAGAAAAGATTTATAATTTGTATCGTTAGGCAAGTGTTAAAACTGATTTGTATAAAAACAAGTTAGAGCAATCAGTATAAGTTTTTTTGGACTCTAAACAATTTGTTTTATATTTTATTTGATGATTTTTACATTGTGCCATGAATCTAATAAATGTAACCGTATCCAAAGAGATTTGTTTGGAATGAAACTTTACAAAAATACTTTAAAAGTAATGTAGCTAGTCACACAGACACTGTGACTATAAAATGTGAAAATTAATGGAAACATTTATATGTGGTATTGTGAAAGATATATGTGTAAGTAAATATAAAGAGGCCCTCATTTTCTGGTATATGGCTTAGAACCAGCGGTAAAACTGTAAATAAGGCCAGAAAAGACCAGATTAACATCTCCAAGGGCGAAATAAAGAAGACACGCAAGAGAAAAGAAATTATACTACTATAAAGCCACATTGCTCAATCACTCACTCACTCACTGACATTAATGTTTACCCAATTTCAGATGAGATAGAAACTTGAAATTTGGCAAACTTATAGCTTCTATCCTGTAATCAGTGGGAAAATTTAAAAAAAAGATCACCCCCGAAAAAAATTCATAATGGTGTAGCAACTTTAAGTCGGTGCGGTACATACAAAACAATACTTTAAGATGCTACGTTCAAAACAACGCTTGAATTATATTAGTTTACATTAACTTGTAAAGAAAACGCACTGGGGGTTCAGGGGTCGGAGTCCCCAAATAGCAAAGCGAGTACACCATATATATCTACAAAGTTTTGAAGAAAATTCAGCTTAGTAATTAGATCGCCAGGAAGTCAATGAAATTGGTTATGAACAACTTTGTCAACTAAATCTTCTTCATCTGAACGAGTTTTCAAGTGAAGAGTAATTTCATGGTTTCAAATCAATCCGTGGTTCTACTAAACATTGTTTCACACTTTTCCTCCGAATAAATGTGGGTACATAGCCTATACATTTTTGGCTTACTCACCCTTACCTCAATAAAGCAATTACAATGGGTATAACACAGAGGAGTTTAAAGAGACAATGACGAAAGAATTAATGCTCAAACCTTAGTCCCGGAAGAAGAAACTTGGAACTCAGTTGCATTGGTCCACGGGCAGACGTCTTGCGAGTTCAATAACGTCGAGTTACTTGATTGTCGAGATTGAGATGAAGATTTCACCATGGCAACAATGGTCACCGGGAGGTTTGTTTTGTTCACGTATTGAACCAGTTGACCCAGAAAAACCATTCCAACAATGACGTACCTTGCCGGTAGACATGGTATCCTATCTGAAAAAATGTACTATACATAAAATATAGTTCGGTTGATTAACAAGGTATAGCTATTATTTTTTTGGTCTGTCGATGGATTATAGTGTAAATACTATATAATTATTTTTATTTTTACAATTGTGTATTTTAAAGTAAAAATTTATTACTTTCAGCTTCAAATAATCAACATAATTCAAGTATTAAGAATGCTCTATAATATAGTATATTACTTTAAATAAGAAGCTTGTTTTGGTAATTCAATATAAATATGAGTTTTGATAGTTCTAAAATTAATGGTAGAAAGATATTGAACATAATTCATCATAGGCTTCGATAAAAATTTTCAAAATCAGTTATAAAAACCACTACTTAATAAGGTTTTCTCATAAATTTCACCATGTGTTTTTATAATGCTATCAGACACTTTCATATTTAATTTCCAAACAAAATCGTTATAATTATTTATTACAAGTCTCAAAATTAAAAAAAAATCAGTGTTTGTAAAATGACCCTAATTTTAGGGCTAGAATCAACTCTCCAGGTATGAATAGATATCTAAAATTCAGATTTGAGTGAAATACAACAAACAGGTTTGATAATGTCTCAGGAATACAAAGCAATAAACAGCTGGATGGAGGAGCATACAGATATGTGGACAGAAAATAATTGGTAAAATGCCTCTTTTTCAAGTTCGCGGAAACAGAAAACGTTAATCCATCATAATTTGGGGGTAAACATTTTTCATGATTTCCATACATACATACACACATACCTGATCACATCACTATGAAATAGGCAAGAAACTGTGCATATAGCTCGAAAAAAAACATTCTGGACATAAACCATCCTCACTAATTTTCTTTACACTTCCCTATCCTTGTATATCACTTTGCTTCAACAATATACATACACCGAGTCATATATGCTCTTTTATTCAAAAAACTTTTAATGTACCTCTTTTTCACACATTTTCCTAAAACATTTTGCCAAGTCTTCCGTGGCCTATCCCTTCTTTTGATCCACACACTCTACCTTCATATATTTGCTTCATCACTCGATCCACACTAGTCCTCTCAACATGCCTATAATTTAAATAAATAAATATAAATTGTCTAAATATTGTATATACTATAAAATGATTTAAGTATGAGGAACAGTAGAGGTTAGTTACTATAATTTTTTTTTATTATTCATATATCAAGTCATGTTATCTGTAGGTGCTATGAGCGACACTATAATTACCTATAGAATAACACAAATTATATGATAAAATGTTATCATTTATAAATTTTGGCCCCTAATAAATATTTTTAAATTTCTCTTTTGTCCTTCCAACCAAAATCAGGGTATACACATTTTATATTATCATTATATATACATATATATATAATTTTTACTAAATAAATACTATGTATATATAAGTAAGAATACTTTTTGATATAGATTTAATACATATAAAATATATGTCAAACATATTTTTACTTATATACACATATTATTTTTTATATAGTATATATTATTAGTAATATAGTATATAGTTATATATATTTATATAAAAAGTTATTTTATTTTAATAAATTGTAATTTTTCTACAGAAATTTTTAACATTTAACTTGTTCATAAGACCCATACTAAGAATATCTCTATTACCTTGTGACTGCATGGCTACAACTTGCATTTCAAAACAATAAAGATTGATATAAGAACCGACCAGTTCTCAATACAATATAATTTGCTTGCATCATGCAGGTGCCGATAAGTAATTATTATTTAAAAGAGACTCAATTGAGACATTTAGATATTTTTGATAAAATCATTGAAAATGTTTTAGTGGCAGATTATTATGAGTATCAAATCAAGAACAATAGAAGGAATATATCCTAATCAGTGTGAAAAGAGGTTGGAAAAACACAGTGACAAATAACAAGTTAAAAACCATAGTCTGGGCACTCAGCCAAGACTTAAATCTTTACCTTCACTTATTGATTGGCATTTGAATTAGTTTTTGCATTGTTTATGTAAGTTGACAGTTTATGTTGTATTTAGGCTAATTATGGATGAAAACACAAACATTATGAATATTGTATATTAATTTCGGGTATTTTTTAATATATCATCTATTTTGAATCCAGTGGAAGCAAAGCCCTGTTTTAGCTCAACCATTTTGCGATTCGTATGTCAGTCTTAGTGTTCTAAGATCACTGCCATATACTGGGAACATTTTTTTTTAAATCAGGCAAAAACTATTTTTTAACTTGTGCTGGTATTAATGGCAAGATTTACGTTGTAAGCTACGTGGAAAATCGTTGTTGCATATATATACTTTTTATAGCCAAGTCTTACTACCTGTTCAGGCTATACGCATAAATGATACTCTAATGGGGTAGTAATGAGGAAGAAAACATTTTAGGGGTAAACTACCTGCATTTGGGTGGAAGATTCGAATTACAATCTCCCCATCATCAGAAGGCCAGTGATACACGTTGAGAATGATTGATGCCTAGTACCGTTTGTCATTGAAACTAGTTTTATTCTCTATTAATATTATGTATTATTAATTTGTTTTTTACTGAATTATATTCCAAATAAAATAATTAAAAACTTTAAATTCAAATATAATTTTTCCAAAGAGAAATCTGTATACTGCATTATAATCTGATGGGACATTCTCGTAATTTATTAGCTAACAGTTATTAATTGTTTGGATGAATTTTAAAATTTATCTACAAACAAACTATAACTAATTTATTTTTATCATACACAAATCTAACTAATATAATAAACATGATTTAGTTTACTGTTATTAATAGTGGTGGCATAGGCTAATGCTGTTATTCCCTATATACAAATGTGATATTTTGTATGTGTGATAGAGCCAGCAATGCTGAGCAATAAATACGTGTGGTTCATGCTGCTACCACCATGAGAAACACTTTTAAGTCCATCCATCACAGCCAACATTATCAACACAAGTTCGACGTGATCTTTAAGAGCGAGTCTGATTTTTAGTGATAGGCAATGATGGTTGGTGGCCCCGGGAGATTGGTAAGCAATTTTGAATATGGGGTCGGGTATACAAATGTTAAGTCTTGCTTTCTTTATCTTTGAGCTTTAAATTATTTATTAATTTAAATAATGGTTTATTGTTAAATAATTGTATAAAAGGTGTTGTATTATTATGTAAAATAAATAAAATTATGACTTTGCTAAAATAAATATGGTATGGAGAGTGAAAGATTAAAAAAACTTTAATAATTCGAATCAAGATCCGTTAGAGCAGTTCTGAACAAGCGAAGGACGTAAAACATACATTGCGCATGCATCAATATTTACCATGAGCACTCGGTAGATCTTCTACTGTTTCATTCTTTCACGGCTCGAGATTATTCAACAGAAGTTCAAATTTTGACAATTTTTTCCTTAAGGACACGCGTGCACCTTTCTCTCGTTTTCATGCCTTATGCCATTCAAATGCGTCAGAAGAAAGTTTGAGTTGGCTTCAATATAGTAGGATCTCTTGGCGTCCTAAAATATATATTTTCGATATAGTAGCTATTTAGTTTAATATACAATTAATCAAATAAAAAGATGTTTAGTCAGAAACATATATATGTTATTTGTTTAGTCAGAAATTTATCACGGATCCTCTTGATTCCCTTCTAAGTTGGTATCACAGAATACAAGTGGTATAAGCCGTAACAAATCTTACTATGAGCACCTAATAATATTATAGAGACGAATTCATGAGATCAACAATGATCTATTTATGTATATCATTACACGGAAATTATCCCCATTGGCCCATTTTATATACTATACAACATTACGTGTAGATTAGACCTGCACTAAATAAACACCACAATAGAACCAATATACAAGGAATATAATACGATGGACAAGTGAGTCAGTTTAAAGTAGGCCTATAATGGTGAAGTTAAATTTACAATGGGATTATATTAAATTAGCTACGTCTACAATAATATTACTTCACGTTTTCCTACAAGTAGGCTATATTTGAGAAGAGGAAAGGAATTATTAGTTTCACTTACCTCTAAGTGAAAATATCCTATAATTATGTGACTGCTTCATATTTCACTGGACAACAACATTCCCAAAAGCCAATTGTTGTTAAAAACGCTGGCAGAAGTAATCGATTTTGCTCGCTCTTAAAACAGGGTGAAATAGCTTATAGTATAATTATTACTTTTAGATGATTTATTATTATTTTAGTAAGGGATTACTTATCATTATAATTACCATTGTTATAATATTAGATAATTAGTTATTTAATATAAGTGAATATGATTTCGGTTACGAAAAGTAACTCGGAAAGCTTTGTGCAAGCTCAGTGGAGCGGTCTCGCCCACAACTTACGATGCAACTCTGTTTGCTAAGAGGAGGGAACTTTAAACCTCTAAGCTGATGACTGACACAGTGACACACAGTGTGGTCTATTGTCAGTTTTGTTGTTTGTTAAAGGTTATGTTTCATGACATCTCTCGTTATTTGCAAGTAAAATAATAACCGTAACATACTGTGCTCTGCTTGTAAAATTGATTGATTAACCTTTTCGGAATTTTTATCTAAAATTTGATTTCTTTATTATTATTGTTTCAATTTTATTGGATGGGTATTTGATGGAGTAAACCAACAATGATATTAGTTCTTTGATGAGTATTAGCTCAAAGTGATACTAATTAGGGGATTTTCTTTAATGGTGAAGCAAATACTGAAATAAGAATCAAGACAAAACTATCTGAGGCAGCAACAGATCTAATTATTTAATAAAACTACCCTGAAAGAGATCTAATTAGTTTTCAAGGTCAACAGATATACTGTTATGGTGCTTTATACTGAATTGGTAAGCGTCTTCTTTTTTATATGAAATCCTCATAATTTGTATTACATATGCATCATATTATGTGGACCATTAAATAGTATCGAAAGAGGCATGTATAAACGTTTATTGACGCCAACATTGTTTTATATATCTAAAGCGTGAGTTTGTCAGGATAAACACAAGAGCAAGGTGAATGCAATTAGAATGAGATATACAAGAAATGTATGTGGAAAAAATCGTATGGATAGTGTCAGCAATGAATGGGTACTAAAGGAGTGTGGTCTGAAATGGAATCCAATTGTTAAATGTGAAAGAAGCTTCTTACGTTGGTTTGGACATATGAAGAGGTTGAGTATGGATTGAGTTACAAAGAAAATATATGAAGTTAGAGAATGTGGATCAAAAGGAAGGGTTAGGCCGTGTAAGACGTGGTTAAATGTTTTAAATAAATGTGTGAAAAAGAGAAACATTAAGAGATTAAGAATAAAAGAGCATGTATGACTCGGTGTATGGATATTGTTGGAGTATGTAGGGAGAGGGAGGCGTAGAGAAAGTTACTAGGGATGGATTAAGTACTGAGTATTTTTTCTCACTACGTGTGGGTTGCTGACGTGTTGGGAAGGGACAGCCCTATTTCGTGTTCGTAGCGGAAAAGCATCGTGAATGCGCAAACAAAAGGTGTCAAGAGCGGACAAGGAGACCTTTGACCTTGGAGAGGGGGGAAGGCGGTGGCTTGTTGTAAACAACAAGGTGTTCAGAGCAGGCAAAGTTGAGCTACGGGTTGTTATTGACCTCTCTTCATTAGACCAGAGCAGTTAGACGTTTATATATTCGATCAATATGAGTGCTCGTGAAGTTACAGTGGTTACGAGTAAGAAGGGAAAACCTAGTCTAATCGACAATGGTTAACAGTATCGTCAACACAGGCCTAACAGCCGGATGTATATCAAAGAGAAGAAGAAGTAGTGCCGTGGATTATTTATAACTACTACTGATATCAGTAGTAATCAAATTATTATTTTGAATTTGATAGCACACACTTGTGTACCATATGTGTCAGAGATTGAGGTGATGAAGAGACTGTTAAATTGTCGAAAATGCGTGAAAGCTGAAGTGTTGGTTCGTATGAACGAGATTTTCAGAGATGAAATGAAGGATCTCTATACTCAGTGCTATTTATTTGTTACTACAATGCCAATATACAACTACGTGAAAGGTAAACTGTGTGAACTATGAAGGACAGCATTGGGGACCGAGCTGAATCCCACACGAAGTGAGAAAATCCACTTTCCAGAAGATATACTGGCACTACCAGACACTTAAAGTTTCTTGAAATTTGATCAAACAGTGGATGGGAAGAGACTGTTCATTTTTGCAGGTGTAGAAGCAAATATCTTCTAGAATAGAGTAAAGCCTTTTTATTTGACGGGACATTTAGCAGCCGTCCACAGCAATTTAAATAGCTTTACACATTTCATATTGATCTCGGCAGTAAAGCAGAAGAAACTATGGTACTTCTTGCAGTATATTCATTGCTTCCGGATAAGGAAAGGATCACTTACAGAAGACTCATTCGATCAGTCAAAAACTATTTACCACAGTAGAATCCAGAATAGCTTAAGATGGACTTTGTGATGGTGCCTATGCAATCTGTGAATGAGGAGTTACCAAACGTTCAGATATCTGGCTTTACTTTTAATTTTAATCAGTGCCTATGGCGAAAAATGCAAGCTTATGGATTGATATTGGATTTCAGAAACAAATAATCTGTTTGCTTGAAGCTTAAGATGTGTGCAATGTAATCTCTGATACCTCAAGACTACATGGATGAAGGATGGATGATTATCATGGCTGATGCTCCTCAAAACGACAGATTAACAACGTTCTTAAACTATTCCACTGACTAGTGACTCCAGAATCACAACATCGCTATCAAATCGTGGAACGTCGCAGGTCTGAGGCATCGAACGAACAATGCCATGGAAGGATGGAACCACAAACTTAACTCACGCATGGGGAAGAAATGGCCAAATATTTTCAAGCTTGTGCAAACATTGAAAGAAGACACCTATGAAGCTGCTTTCCAAAAACGGTGATATGGAAGTGGTGAGCCATGCTCAAAGAGAATAAAAACAGAAACTACAAGAAACCAGAAGATAAACAATATTTTTAAAACTTTCAGAAATGGCAGGGACTTTGTCTCCAAGCACTCGGATGCACCACAAAATTTAACTGAGTTGCAAAAAACACTTGGCAATGGAACACCAACAAATAAAAATAAAAATAACATAATGTTCTGCATGACTTTTTAACACACCTGGGTTGTAACAAAAAAAATGCAGTAAATAAAAAACTAAACAGAACCAAGACAAAGAGCGAAATTTTAAAATGCCTAACTATGCGTTAAGCCATTCAATAGACAGTACAAAAGAGTGTATATGCTGTTTGCTCCCATGCAACTATCCCATGACATAAAAGACATACATACTTGATGATAACTTTCACCCCTCCCGCTCCAAAGCACAAATTCTCTCCACTACCTACACCCAAACACCTGACCACTCTCATCCGCTGTGACCAATAGTTATTTATTGTGTCTGCTACAACCTCAGTCCGCAACCAACAATAACCGTTTTTTTTTAGCTATATTAAAAGGTTTCTTGCCCACCTCGTAAGGAAACAGCGCAATTATGTATGTATGTATGTATGTATGTATGTATGTATGTATGTATGTATGTATGTATGTATGTATGTATGTATGTAGGTAGGTATGTATGTAGGTAGGTATGTATATAATATGTATGTATGTATATATATGTATATACATGTAGTTATGTATGTTTGTATGTGTGTATGTAAATATAAAATTATATTGTTCTACACCCATCCACACCAAGAGTATGAGCTTCTAGAAAGATTAACCACGTTTTTAGCATTAAATGTGAACTATTTCTGAATTAGCCTACTATATAATCTCAAACATTTTTCTAAAACAATATCAAAAAATAATTACCACTATTATGGGTTTTCCTAATTACGCGTCTACTTTTTGAAGAGGATGAGGGACATAATTCTAAATTTAAATAATAGTTTTAACTCCAACTCACAAAATTCATTGATAAATAATAAAATAAAATTATTTTATTTTATTAATTTACATATAAAATATGTTGATTCATATTAGTTAGGAACCACAAAACAACTTTGAACTTGAAATATTGATGTATAAGTTTTTATTCTTCTTCACAATTATAACTAAATACGTCGCAAGTGATACTGTTAGTAATGTAAGAGTGCATTGTGTTTTATCTCTTTTGTAAGTCGAAATTAATGTCTGCATATTGTTTTTATTTGTTATTTCTAAGAGTACTCATTAATATTATGTTTAGAATGTAAAATATTGTAGCTAAACAGTTTTGTTTATTTCTAAGAAATAATTCTTAATTACAAACATACAGTACCACATATCCGATTCATATGTTATTTAACATTGCTAGATCCCAGTCATATTTGTCCCATAAGTACATCCTAACTTTCTAGGATCTTTTGTCAACACCTATCAGGCCGCTTCTTACACCTTCAGGTCCTGAAGTGAGTGACTGTGTCTTCGACAAAAACAAAACATGAAGTAAAATAGTCGACGTCCAACAATTAAATTAATGTAATGTGTGAGTTTACTAATATATGAATATAAACAAATTTATAAGAAGATGATGGAAAGGTATAGTAGAAAGTAACGCTACACAAAATATTATTATTATATAATAAAATAGACACTAATAACTCAAGCTTGTGAAATATTAAACCATAATCAATGGTCATACGGTCCAAGATAAAGAATTAGTCTCGTAATGGGCTGGACTTTCGGTTACTCAAACATCAAGATTAAAATTTTTGTCAGGGGCACTAGGAGTGATTTAACATCATCATCTTCCCAACTCTTCCTGGATCACTGAATGTGTATTAACTCCAAGTCACTCCACCCACAAACACCCTTTAGAATAAGTCATTAATAATATTTATTTTAAATGTGTTAATAACATTTTAAATAGTTTGACCCAGTAGTAATTCATTCTTTCTCATATAGTATACAAGTGTTTTAACATAATTTTCAATTTATAAATTAAGTATTCTTGAACATTTTTTCTCTGAAAAGCCCGCCCCAAAAAATCATCTAGATATCAAGTTTAAATAAATCTATTAAACTGTTTTGATGTATGATTTCAATACTTATCTATACTATAAAGTTAACTTGGATTTTTTCATGTTTGTTAATAAAGTGCATTTTATAATTCTTACTTACGACTAAAGAGTTTTTTTAATCTAATCTTTAATATAATTTACTTTCCACTTAATTAAATGCCGTTCTTTACAATTGCATTACAATGAAATTACAACACAATACAATACAATACAATATGTTTTGGTAAACATTGAAAGCTACCCTAAAAGAACTAGACACAGGCCTTATTATATTTATTAATTATAAAATTATCAAAAGCTTCCGATAATACTCCTTTATATATTACTATATAATTTTAATTTACATACGGTAGTTAATTAAACAGGCTAAGTAATCTTATATACAATTTGATAGTCCCGTTTTGGTAATAGAAATAAAGAGGAAATGACTTAACAGATGTTGACAAACGAACACTCATTTTAACAGTTAGAAGACTAGGATGTCGGGAAAAATAATATTTTCCATGAAAGCCCGATTTTCACAGAGAATTTTCAATTTTTCATTCTTTGTTTGATCACGATGGAAACCGTTATTTGCTTCATGTCTGTAAATCTCTAAATTAAATATATCTCTTTGGCTAAAAAATAATAACTCAATCTTTATTTGTTGGTCCAAACACATCACAATTTTCTCTTTGTATGAATATTTCTCTTTGGATGCTGGTCATAACACATCTAAATTGAGATTCCTAAGCCGTGGAAACATTTATTTTTTATTGGAGATTTAATATTGTTAATTCACATTTATATCAATAATATTGAGCATAATTCGAAAATTAAAAGGTTAAGTTGTTAAGTTCGAGAAAATATTGACTACGTTTTGATTCGCTAATGATAAAATGATGTTTAAATATGTTTTGGTATGTATTTATAAGCTCAAAAACGATAAAATGATCTTGAATAATTTAAAAAAATGGCTATTTTAACTATTAAGCATAAATTTTGGTGTTAATTTTGTTTTCAAATAATGGGTTTTTATGTTCATTTTATTCAAATAATGGGTGTTGATGTTCATTTCAGCAAATAGTAAAACTATAATAAATACAGTAGTTAAGCTATGTTCTCATTTTACCAATTAGTTTTGAGGATATGATATCTAAAAGTAATTTTTGTGTACCTCATCTCATCTTTTCACATTCTTACAAATACAGTAAGCTCATTTATGTTTCCATGTTGATACTTAATTTTGAGGGAATTATATTTAAAAGTACTGTAATGTTTGAGTACCACATATATATTTTCACATTCTGTCTCTCTATCAGACTTTCTCACGCTCTCACACACTTTTTCATACTATCCCCCCTACATACACTCTCTCTCTCTCTCTATTTTTCTCTCTCTCTCTATATATATATATAATATATATAATCTATATATATATAATATATATAATCTATANTAAAAAATGGAAATTCTCGAGAAATGTAAAATAAACGGGACCAAGAAAGAAGACAGAAATAAAGATGATTTTAGGTTGTTTGGAATTTGGGATGGTACAAAGTGTCCAAAAGGTCAGAATTTGACCTGAAACATCAAATTTTTAGGTAGGGCGGGAGTCCATCAACCCAAACCATATGAGCCTTATGCTCACTCCCCGTACGAAATAAGCTTTCGCAAGGTGAAAAGGAGGGGGGTGCGGGGGGAGCAATCCACATCTCGACGTCATGGTCGGGCATGCGCGCTGGCTTCACTTCTTCTCTGTCCGCGCAAGCGCAGTGAAGACCGGCCAGGTATCGTCTGCAACTTGTTGGAGTCATGGTTGCCTTCGAAACGAAAAATATATGATGGTATTTGGTCTTCCAGGTAAGTCTGGGTTCCTCTTGAAGTTTTTAATATATACAAAAAAATATTTAAAATTGTGTTATGGACCGTGCAGAGCTTACAAAAGATATGACAAAAAATATGAAAATAATATTTAATTTAATCAAGTCTCTGAAAGAGTTAGTTCATAGTTGTTCGCTAGGAGCGGTAAATGCCTTCTTCACAATAAAAGCAGATCAGGGCTACCAACAAAATTTAATTTTACTAATTAAAAATAAATATTAAGATAAACACGGGAGTTACTTAAACTTTGTTACAACTTTCATTTTCACATTCACCCACACATTTACACAATTACACAATTACAATTAAGTAATAAGTAATAATAATAATTACACAATTACAATTAAGTAATTGTGTAAATGTGTGGGTGAATGTGAAAATGAAAGTGTTAGTGTGAGAAATTGAATGTAAGAGACAGATAATGAGCGATTGAGAGAGGTCGAGTGAGTATATATATATATATATATATGTATATATATATATATGTATATATATATATATGTATATATATGTATATATATGTATGTATATGTATATATATGTATGTATATGTATATATATGTATATATATATATATTTATTTATTTTATATAATTTGATAAGCCCATTTCCGAAAAGTGAAATTGCGGAAAATGACAGCCGATTTTGACAAATGATCGCTCATCTTTGAGGTCGTAGATCCAGGATGTCAGGAAAATTAATGGTTTCCAACGAAAATCTGATTTTCCCAGAGAATTTCTGGATTTTCATTTTTACATCTCTTACTTCACCATGAAAACCTTTATTTGTGCATGAATTTATATCTTTGAATAAATTATTTCTCTTTTGTTAAAAATAAAAACTCAACACTTACTTAATTTGTACGGTGGAAAAATATAAAACTATGGCAAAAATCTGAACATACTAAACAAACTAAACCAATTATAGTAGGCTAGAGATATAATTTTGTTTGTATGGATACTTTTCCTTCTTTATTTTTGAATATTTAACTCTGGTCACAAAATGGCTGATATAGTCTAATAGCTGGTTCTAGCACATCTTTTACCTATATCTTTTAACTGAGGGAACTCATTTCCTAGACTGGGGAAACACTTATGGTTATTGGAATGTTTTTATCGTTAATTCACAGCTCAATCAACAATATTGATATAATTTGCAAATCAAATGGTTAAGTAGTCTATTTAGCTAAAACTCTCTCTCACACTCTCTTTCACATACACATACTCTCTCTCTTTCTCTCACACACACACACACACGCGCGCGCGCGCGCTTTTAGACACTCCTTCACATAAAATCTCTCTTCCTTTATCTCTCACACTCTCTATATCTCTCACTGTCTCTCACACACATATCTTCTCTTACACACTCTATCCTTTTCTCACACTCTTCCTCAAAGTCACTCTCTCATAATCACTCACACACTTACACTCTCACTCTCACATTTTCTCTGATAAGACCATTTACGGTAAATGAAATTATTAAGACTGCTGAAATAATTTTGACAAATGGTCACTCATTTTAAAGGCTAGGAATTCAGGATGTCTACAAAATAGAAGCTTCTAAGGAGAACCCTATATTCCTAGAAATTTTCTATATTTTCTTCTGTGTTTTCAGTGGCTCATCTGTACAATCATTCTTTGCTTACATCACTATGGAAACCCTGATTTGTGTATGGTTAAATACCATTAAATAAAATATATTTTTCTTTGTTTAAAAATAATAACGTATTTCTTACTTAGGTGGAAAGGTACAACAAATAGGTAAAGAGTTGAAAGAGGGTTAGTTTTAAAGTTCTAATCATAGGGTGAAGAAGAAAAACTTACTTTTTACTTAAAATTGAACACTTAAAGATCAAAATCAATGTAAAGTAGCCTTTGACGAGTAAACCTTTAATTAGAAAGTCAAATGAGGCTTTATTCTATAGAAAATTTCCAAGTAAAAAAGTGTTGAATACATTTTAGCGCGATAATTTGCAGCCATCGCTGCAACGATCCAATAGTTAAATACAATTGTATGAATTTTTATTAATGTCATTGTGATGTCATAAGAATCACGTTTTCAAATAACTAATTCCTATGAAAATCAGAATGTATCCAGGGTACAAACAACCCCAATCTTTGACCCCCCTCTTTTTCCTGGTGGTTGGTCACCATTTTCAATACCTCTTTGTTTTATTGACCAATTTGGAAATGCATTTATTTAAATATAATATTGAACTATGTAGTTGGGAGTAAGTCAACCCTTTTTTCAAACACAAATTTGTAAACCTATGAATTTATGATAGAAAGACCAAATCAAAAATCTTCTCTCAAACCATTTGTGTAGTGGGGGGGGTTGATTAACCAAAAATGAGTTTCGAGGAACCAGTCTCTCTCTCCCAAACTGAATACATATATCAGAGTTTTTAATCAAATTATATTCAAAAATAGAAGAGGGAAGTGAAATAAATCTCTCGAAAGAGGGGGGGAGGGTGGAGCGGGGATTTATTCCATGGGAAAAAAAAAACTCTTTTCATGTGTCAATGCTTCCCCCATTCACTCAAGTTTTCCAACAGTTGTATATTAATAAATTAAAGAAGGGTTGAATAAAAATTTTCATATTTGGAGGAGATGCTATGTAAGTGTCTAAGTTTTAGCCACATCTTAAGAATTGAGTCCTATGCCCGTAGCTACCATAAAAAAAAAGATTCTTATAGCTTCTGGAGGACACCAAAACCCCAATAAAATGTTGGCCTAGCTACAGCCTTAGTCAGAATGATAATATTTTACTGATCCTAGTGCGATTTACTCTAGTAACATTTTAATTAATCTTAATGTTTTTACTGACCCAACTTGGTGGCGTATAGCTAGCTAGCGCTCTAGCTTTGTGTTGAGCAATGCTGCCAATGAAGGGAAGATCAAGGTTTCTAATATCGGTTGGGTGAATTGAGGGTGGTTTTTTAATAAATGGTTTTCCAATCTACCACCTTGCAAATGCGGTTTCACTTCCTCTTAATTAAAACTTCTCAATTCCTTACCCATTAACATAATTAGTGCTTATTAGTATAACCCTAATGGGTTGTAAGAATCATTTCTAAAAATAAGTCTTTATTAGAAACCAGTAGCTCAGCCTATTATTTCAGCACCAAAATACCAACCTCTGAAGAAAACGTAAGATTTTATACCGGCCTAATTGAGAGTATAGCAATACCAGAATTTGCTAAATTTACAGTTACCCATTGAATATCGTAAACCACCTCTATTTTTACCAGTGTTATTTTCACGGTGTATTGTTACGTAGAATCGTTTGGATACAAACCCTGGTTGACAATAGGACTAGATCCTCTTTTGTTACCCGAATTGTCTGTAATAAGGAGAGGAGAAGGAGGAGGTAGGTTTTACACATAAAATACACAGTGATATACTTTAGGGGAGGGTAAAGGGGGGGTTTATTGATTATCCTCTGCTCTTCCAAGACTCCACTCCCAAGGGATAATAGAAGGGGGTGACAAGGACGAACGATGGCCATAGTCCTGATTTCATTGTTCTCTAGTGCAAGATATCCTCGACGGCTCAGCGAACTCCTGCGGGCTGATACCCCTGCGTGTCCTGTCCAGCACCATCATAGCGCATCCGGTACTGTTGTCGAGTAATGTCTGAGGTTTACACCCAGCTGCTATTCATCAAAAGACGGAATATTGATAGCTTATAACTTGACGCTGCACGTTTTTTTCTAACTAGGCAACTTTTTATCTAATTAGTTTATTTAAATTTGTCTCAAAGAGAAGGCTGATAAACGAATTCTAGTTTATATATACTTGACATTATTATTTTTAATGTTTTCATTACTGCACATGAGCCATAAAATGACACATCTGTTTTATTCTTATTATTAATAGTATTATTATGAATTAGGGATGTGCAAAGCTTCAAAACATAGCGGTTGAAAGTCAAATATCTTTTTTTTTTGGACTTCAACATAGTCAATAAGCTTCAAATCTTCTGCAAACTTTTAATGCGGGGGGAAAACCTTAATATATTATTATGAATATATTTAAAATAAATCTCTAAATATGGAAAGTGTCATCATATATTTATTTTAAATCTCTAGATGTATTTTAACACTAACTAGTGATTAAATGACATATTTAACCGATGAATCGATAAATACAGATATGTAATCATAGAATAATAAATTTAGGTTTTTACTCAAACCTTTGTCATTGATTTCTAATAAATAGTTTAGTTATTTTTTTAATAACCTAGTATTAATACCTAATCAAGCTATAAGCATAAGTATATGATCACTATAATGGGGTAGGGATGAGAAAGGAAGAATTTTAGAGTTAATCTACCCATATTTTCGGGAAAGGATATAGGGAAACCATCTAGAAAAAAACCACCCTCAGTAGACCCAACCGTGACTATAACCCCGATCCCTCTGTTACCAAAAGACCAGTCTAAATAAATCCACTGAACAGGGTATTTCAAAGATTAATAATGATGTTGTGTGACTGCAACATATATCTAATCTTTGACTTCGTTTTCGATTTTGCTTCACATGTTTCAAGCTTCCGTTTTGCTTAATTTCGTATTTTAATCATTGAACACTGTACACCTCTAATAATATATATTTGTATAATATATTACTACCCGTCCAGCGTATTTGGTTACTAACATTACTAAGGTAAGGATTTGGAAGGTATAATTTAATTTTTACCCGCCTCGGTGGTGTAGTTAGCTAACGTGCTAGTTTCGTGTTGAGCTAGACTGACCATGGCGGGGATATTGAGGTTCAAATCTCAGTCGGGTGAACTGGTGGTTGTTTTTCCTAGAGGGTTTGCCACTCTCCCTCCACGTGAATGCTGGTTCACCTCCTCTAAATCCAACCTTCCCAATTTCTAGCCCATTAGCGTAATTAGTACTTAAGCGTATAAAGGGTAGTAAAACGCGGTGTAGATAAAATAAAAAACTTCTTACATTTTCAATTCGAACAATTGCCAACATCAGAGTCTGAATCAACTGAATAGTCAAAGGGTACATGTTTTGAATTAACTTGTTAAAACTGTGTGTGGTGGTTTGATTTAACATACAAACATGCTCTATATTGCATATAGGTTTTCCTTTTATTGCTCTATATTCGTACTATTTAGTTTATTTAAACTGGCTTAACATTCTTCAAATCAAAATTAGACTGGATTTCTATAACAGATCTACCTCAATATTGATATTTTGATGTTTTTCTGATAATAACTTTTAAGTTTTTAAATGTGTGCTATGCATGAACATATTTTGTTAATATTATTCTTAATCATTAAGTTGAATGCCTAGTTAGTTAGTGTTCACCCAATAAATAACTATTTTTTGATTGCCCAATTTTAAACCAAAATGTCCCTTTAAGGAACAGATTTTTTTAGGGAGGAGAAGCTATGGTGTGAGATAGACTGGTTTAAATAGTATTGTATGTCAAAAAACTAAAAAGTTGTTCATTATTTTAAGTTTAAACAGTTGAAATGACAGTATAAATTTAAAAAATAAGTGTTTATGGGTTAACCCATATTATGTAAGATTATTTATAAAGATGTATTGATATCAAAATATATTCTAAACCATCAACTTCATTTTGAACGAGTGTTTAAGTGGACGAAGCAATATACCTTTGTTATATATAATATAAGAAATTATGTTGATGATAATAGATATTAAAACCACTTACCTTTATAGTAATTATCATAATATTCTTCTTAAACAAAACAATTAGCCAAGTATTAGATATGATACAAGACGTGTATTAATCACAACTTGTAAATGTGTGGATTGCCAGGCCTCCACCGTGGATCGGATCCCACGTTAAACTGTAGGACCTTCATTTCATCTCACAATCACCCTAACATTACACATTAGCGTAAGTGCGTATAACCCGAATGGTTAGTAAGAAGCGGTGCTAATAATAATAATAAGAAGAAGAATAAATGATTGCAAATGATCAATAATGTATTCCCAATTATAGACGTTGACTTTTAAAATGATTGATTGCAATATGGGACTGATAATTAAATGTGTGTCATCAATTATAATATTAAGAAATAGTTCGATACAGGATTTCTCAAACTGTGATACGCCTACCCCTAAGGGTTTGATAAGTATATCAGGGGGTACGCAATATACAACGGAGTGTAACTAATACATTGTAGCTCTTAATAATAGTGAATACACTAAACAAATGAGCGTGCATTTCGACATGATATTATGGAATTTTATGAGCGTTTCTTTCCCCCTGCCATGGCTTTGTTTAACTTAATAAACTTATATATATATATATATATATATATTTATATATATATATATGTATATATATATATATATATATATATGTTATATATATATATATATATATATATATATATATATATATATATGTATATATATATGTATATATATATATATATGTATATATATATATATATAATATATAAATGTTGACCAATGAAATAGGTAAATATTTATTTTAGAGTCTAAAATGTCTAAAATGTCTAAAATGATAGAGATAGGTTATGGCTGTACAAACATTTCCCCAAAGAGGTTAATGGAAAAAGAACATCAACTTGAGAGATTTACTTATTTACTTACTATGGAATTATAGAGTTCTTGGTTTAAGACTTAAATAATATCTTTGAACAACTAAATCCAAGCTTACACGATAAAAATATTTTAACAAATATTCATTTAAACTTTTTACTTTCTCTCTATCTAATTAATATAAAATAACTTTTTAATCGGTGAGTATGCATTTAAAATTTCACAATATTTGTTTGTTATTTAAAGCTTATATATTAATATAAAATTTATTTAATAAAATGGTAGGAATATCAAAGTTAACAAAAATTACAATATACATAACTTATCTCAAGACTATTATCTTAGGTATATGTATTTATAATATAATTATTCCTTCAAATACAACATTCATTTGAGAATGCATGAATTCACCAAAGACCACAAGGCTTTTAACAACAATTTTATTTAAATAAATACACAATATTACATTATCTCACAAATTTAATTTCCTTCAGTTTATATAAAGGGCCATCTTCTATTTCTGAAATGAACAAAACATAACTTTATATAATTTATATTTTATGAGATCACCATCCAAAAACAAATAGTCTTAAAGTAGATTGAAATAATTGAGCTTAGAAATAAACTACAGTATTACATTATGTAAGTAATAGCTAAATAGTGCCCTATATCATATATTATCGGTGATAAAATGCATACACTATTCAAAGAACCAATTATTACAGTATTCTTGTTGTGTAAAACCAAATAATTTAATCTCTTTAAGAGATATAAGATTCATTAAATGATTATAATTATCAATCTGTCTATTCGTTTACATAACTTACATGATATTTATTCTCAAATATACTTTATAGACATAAAAACATACATATAACAAAATTAAATTATATACATATATGAAAGAAAGCAACTCTACATCATAAACGGGATTATATGAAAGGAGAAGATGGTGAGGGGGGATATTATTATTATTTTTATTTTTTTTATTATTATTATTATTACGGAAAAAACCATATATAAATAGTATTTAAATAAATTAAAATATGACCCCTGGACATGGAAATCGAATTAAAAATATTAAGTGGAATAAACAATTACTTTTGATAAAAGATTATCATATTTCTTTTGAACCAAATTTATAGTTTATAAGCTATTTAAAGATTTACATACAGTTTATAAATATAATGATCATAATTTTTAATAATAATAAATTTTTATTAGTATTTAATAATAATAGTAAATAGTAAAGTACAAACATGATATAAAATTTTATCTAACATAATTTTCATTGGATTGACGCCATATTTTGAGGAAATAATTGGGGTGTTATCAGTGTGGATTTCGACGAAATAGATCAACAAAGAATGAGATTTTTACTATTTGGTAAATGTTAGAAAAATGTGGAGTTACATGACGGTTCATCCATTATACATGAATAATAAAAAAGGTATATAACTAATTTAAAAGAAACAAATCATATACAATTTTAGCTAAGTTTAAGATACCCAAGTTCTTGTCAAAGTATTTGAAGTATTTTTGACATAAGCGGGACAGGGTACGTGTTTTATGTCACTTTTCAAATACATAAATACATAATGGGTTAGCACAAGGAGATGCACTTTCCCAATTACTTTTAATCTAGCTTTTAAGCATGCCACTAGAGTAATTCAAGAGAGTAGGAAAGGGTTGACATTAATCTGTAAAATGCAGCTATAATGATACGCAGATGATTTAGATTTGTAAGGCAAAGGTAAGGAGGTTGTTGCAAGAAAATCAGAAATTTTACTAGAGCCTAGTAAGGAAAGAGGTATATAAGTGAACGCTGAAAGACCTAAGTATGTTATCACACTGAAAACAATGATTAGGAGCAATAATCTGCTTCGAACAATATTTAATTTGACAGTGTTAGTGAGTTTAATATTTAGGAACAATTTTATTGGCAATGATGATATTAGTTTGGAAATTTGGGAAAGAATACATTAGGAAATTTCATGCTATTATTTGGTCAGTTAGTTTGTTGTCATCTCAGCTGCTTTCAAGGAATATAAAACTCAGAATATACAAAATATCAGTTTTACCGGATTTTCTATATTATTGGTATGAAACGTGATATTTTACCTTACATGACGGAAAAAAAGAGGACATTCTAAAACCAGGTTCTTAGGAAGATATTTTATCCAAAAGAGATTAGGCTAATTTATAATAGAGATGGTTACATATTCTGTGGTTGTCACAATACATTGTTAAGATAGTCAAGTCTCAAAGAATATGGTTAGTAGGACATACAGCATGAATGGGAGAATCTTGAACCTGGTTTAGGGTATTGACTGGAAAAGCCTGTGGGAAGAGAATATTGGGAAGTCCTATACGCAGATGGGAGGATAGCATTGGAATGGACCTTAAAGAGATAGGATGTAATTAGGTGGATTGGATATAAATTTCTCAATAATTAGATTGGTTTCGTATTATTTTAAGTGCTATAATGACCTTGGAGTTCCTAGTGTCATAGAGTAATTAAGTAAAGTATGTATAAATAATAGTTATAATTATAAATATAAGTAAACATTCTGTATTCTATATTATACTATTAAACTTATAAATAATACTAGCTGCAATACTTACTATTGTTAAAACACTAGCTATGCACTTCCAAATCGCATAGCTTTTATCACAACTTTCACTGCCAGCTGAAATAATAAAATAAAAGTAATGTCTAGTTCAATATCGAACATTAATTGAATTAGTTGAACCTAATAATTCTTAGTTCTATTTATGAATACCTAGAAACACTATATTGCTTCAGATAGGTTAGATTTTTCAGTTTAATAATAAATTATGTTTTTTAATTAAAACCAGTATTTTATTGAACTAAATGTAATAATAAGAATTCTAGATTGGGGTTTGCATATTTATGGAGTATATAATTTAAATTAAGTTTTTTCAACGTTATTCAGGTAAATCCCTTCTATAATTTATTCTTTACTACAGTTAGTGCCTTTTGAGATTATCCCAAACAGGCAGCAAGACGCGGTGAAAAATATCTTTCAAAATGGGTGTATTCATTAAATATAAAATGAGAACAAATAGTTTAAATAGATATTTATAAATGTCATGCAACAAATTAAACTTTTTTTCAGAAAGCTTATAAAAATATGAAAACAATGTATAACCTATTTAATGTAGTACTTACTAGTCGTAGTAATATTATTAGTAGTAGATGTAGTTGATATTGCAATGCTTGCTACCTGCTGTAATATTTGATTTCAATACATATATCATACGTGATATCAACAACGAATGGGTTTGACATATTTATGCTGCGAGCTACAGGTAATACTACAATTATAGTTTATATTTAGAAATGTCAGTCAAATCAATCTAAATTTGTATTGTCGCATAAAACTAACCAATAGTAATAAAATACTCTCCCAGTACTGGTCAGTATCTTTTCAGTTTAAGCCAATCCTTGGAACTCTTTTTGAAACGAATTTGGCTGTATTTTGGCCACATAGTTACAGTTCTTACTGCCCACTAATTCCCCTGCTTGCAATTCGGATTATACGGGTTTATTACTGTATTGGCACAACATAGATAGCATTTATTGAGCAGCATTGATAATAAGTGACCCAAATTAATAGAAAAGATTCACCTGGCAAGCCCTCCCCCTCCCCCCAAAAAAAACTTGGCACAGGCCGATCGCTACTAACCTGTCAAAATTTAGCCAGTACTCGTTCGGTAAAAGATTACCACCCACCAAGCCATAATTTATTTTCTATAAATGAACAAAAACCGACCTATTAATAGACAATATTCATTTGATCAGCAACAAAAGATAAACTGCTACTGGGCCGAAACCATTTAGACAGTACTGGCTCAGTAAAGGCTTACCACTCACCTATACGTTATTGGTTGGCCAGAAAGTTAAAGAGAACTGACCCTTTATTAGAATATATATACTTTATAAGCCAACAAATATTTAAATAGCTGACCACAACTAATTCAGTTCCATTTAGCAAGATACGATTCAGTACTGGATTATCACTCACTAAGCCACTAGTTTTAATGTGTGGTACTTGTACGTTTGGGAGCTTAGTGGCATATTTAATAAGAGTAGGCGAAAATAATTGAGTAATTGCAATCTTTTTATTTTGCCCCGAGTGAAACCAGTTTGGGCCAGAAATAAATAAGACTTAGTGTTATGACACAATCCCAAGTTTCTCATTTGCCAAGTATTCTTTGTATTTTCATCAAATAAGAATTTTGTATTTTCATTACTGTTTTAATTATTGCTATGCATAATATCTCAAATATAATTAAAGTTCGTAGCTTGTGAAGTTAGTAAAAAAAATTACTATGGTAAAAAAAAATTAATTTAGTTCCTTAGACGTATATAACTAATCATGTTTGAAGAAGTCATCTAATTAAAATGACACATTTCCATCAAAAAGTAAAGTAATAATTAGTTTAAGAAAAAACAACAGTACTACTATAAATTAGTGTTTTATTTATTTATTTCAAATATTAGGGTTTGGGGATAGTTTATATGAGTATTTACTCAAAACAAAGTTTTAAAATTACCGCAATTATCCATCATCGGCTGAACAGTGAGGAAGAATATCTGATCCATTTCAGGAAAACCTTCAGTCACTGTACTATCCAAATCATGACTGATTGACCACTACTGCCCCGTAGCGAATTTTCTGGATCTGTTTTTTGTTCTTTATTACCTTCGTTAAGCCCACTTAGATTAATGAACATTTTCCCACGACTGACATTCTTTTAGAAAACCTCAACTTATTGTCAGTAACTCCCAACCCATGCTGGATTCTAGTTAATGATCAAGCGTCATACACTATCATGGAACTAGTCGGATGTGTGGCATACTGCTATGTTGAGCTGAGATTAATTACTTTTACCTGTTATATGCTATCACCAACTTGGTTCCCAATTCTACCAATCACACTTAAGTTATACTACACATATCTCACAGAGAAAACGTGTTTCATGTTGATATTTGACCAAAGATTGTCTTGTTAAGTGAGGAGAACATATCACAGGTAACATTTAAACTCTGTTTACTCTGGCAACAAACACTTCAGGACACAACACTGGTATTAGTTTACACTAACGAAGCTTTGCCTCAGACCATTGCTAGTAAACCTTTGTTCCTGTATCAGTCCAATGCCAGTCTACAACCAGACAATAATGAATATGTGCTGTTCTGTCAATAAGGCTCATTTGTAGGCATAGGAAGAAAATCAACATTGCCTGAGCTATGGCCACCACTAAGCATTACATTATAAGTATGTTTAGTGTACAAATCCATCCTAGACATATAACATTTTTTGTAATATATATTTACTAAATACTCATTAAGTACTTAACTAATAGTTGTTCAGTATTTAATAAATATAGAGTATGTGGGCACATAAGTCAACAGTTGTTAGTTAGGTATTTCTATGAAAAAATATTTAAATAATTACAAATTATTTAATTATATAAGTACCAATAAAACTAAAAATTATTTCATAAATTTAGTTTGAATTAATTGGATATTTAAACATTTTCAGCAATTAGGTTACTATATTATTCCCTACTAAATATTAAACAAAACTTTTTAACTTTTAATAAAATTGCTTGCAACTTACTTTGTTTGCCACAGTCTAGACATCTTGCTACCAAATCTTTATCGATGGATCCCATTTTTATCTTCAAAATCATCTCCAAGTACATTTTAGCTCTCAACCCATTGAATTCACCATTCTTAAGCTGTAAATTATAGTTTAGTAAATTAAGGATGAATCACGCTTTTAATATATTCTTTTAACTATGAAAAGATATGTGCAGTACAATAAACGTACATGATAGATAAATATCCCACAAAATTTAAACAAAATAATATTGTATTGTATGTTGTGTTACATAAATAAGATTATATTTTATATTTTACTAAGTGTACAGAATCGAACACATCCTTAGAAAAAAACTTGTATCTACACAACGCCATAGAAGGAAAAATTGAGGGAAAGAGTAGCTTGGGAATAAATAGGATTCAAATATTGGATGACTTAAAGGCATAAGTGGATCTATGAGGGTCCCAGGGGGTACCTAGCGCCCCCAAGGATTTTAAAAATAAAAATAAAAATAAAAATAATATAACTTCTAAAACATAAAGCTTAAAAAAGTACGGATGATTATGAAAAAAAAAGTACAACAGTATGTATTTCAAGATATACGACAAAGTAAAAAAGAAATATTATTATTATTATTATTATTATTATTATTATTATTATAATTATTATCTGCCTGAATAGTGTAGTAGTGTGGTGACAAGCATCAGCTCCGACTGAAATGAAAAGGTTGAGGAAGGTGCTTTTTTGGCGTTGACCTGTACCTAGATTGAGAGCAAGAGCACAAACAGGTTTCCAGGTACCCTCAAGCTAGAAGCCCTGAATCCGCTTATGTTTGAAGGAAAGAAAAACATTCTGGAAGCCCAAGGTAGAGTCAGAGGATATAGCTCATTGGCGGTCTAAGTTCACTGACAAAAGGACTGGACCTGTCGTAAAGTGACAGAACACCTAAAATGATGATGATAATAATAATAATAATAATAATAATAATAATAATAATAATAAAAATTTCCATTTAAATTTCCTTTATATATATATATATATATCTATAATTAATAATAATAATAATAATAATAATAATAATAATAATAATAATAGTAATATTATTATAATTGTGAATTATAAAATAGTAACAATAATTATAATTTCAAATTCTTCTCTACCGAATATTAAAATGTAATTAATATTAATTTTTAATACTAACTATCAAATTCGATCAAAACTCTAAAATTGTATTTTCATAAACAGTTTTAACCATGGTTTTAAAAATAAATTGAATAATTGTATTCTTAAAATAGTGTATCATATTTGGTTAGCAAAGAAAATACTTGGTTTAGTGAGATTCCTCTTTAATAAGTAAATATAAAAGGAAACAAACTTTGGAAATCACCCATTTTAAACATTTAATATTAGTAGTGCCAGGAAAAAGATATTTTCGAAATAAATTATGAGGAAAGAATTAGAATATTTTCTTAGAATTTATATATGATTCATTTAAACTAGATAACCCTTTTTATTCTTGTATAATAATGAATATAAAATAATGTTGGCTATACAAGTATCCTATATACCAAAAAATAACACTGTTCAATTAAACTAGCCTATTTGTATATGAAAATAACAATACCACAATACTGTAAAAGTTTTTTTTCTCTATGAGTGTAAATACATATTTTGGATCCCATTTCGCCCCATGGATAACGTGCATTTCATACAAGAACTGAGAGAAATATTTATGCTTACGTTTAAAAAAAAAATTACAAACAAAACTAAATATCTGATATTTGAGGATACAAAAATAATTCTAATATCAGTTTTACATTTGTCCAGTGAGTTATGCAGAAAACCACACCACGATGTAATTTCTTCTTTGTACGTAATAATCTATCTTGTTTACCGGTTAATAGGCTTTTGTTATAAACACTTTGATTTCCCCCATTACTACAAAAATTTAGGCTATATGATAGGCTCATTAGTTGTTTCCAAGGCTATATTCGCTTAAAGAGACCGTACTTATATACTATTCACTCCAATTCTGTATACAATTTACCCTTTAAAATAAATAATGAGCACATATACAATCACTACATTATAGTGTATGTAGGTTTTAAGTTGGATAGTAAGGGCTAGAGAACAATTTACAAGTTCGCTCTCGCCAAGCGAATACTGCCTTTGAAATAACTCAATTAAGTCGTTCCTACTGGTCATCCATAAAATTGATGTATAATATTTCTAAAATGTTAAATATTTTATGTATTAACTTATTTGAAATCGTCAATTAAAATAACATACCATAAATAAAATTATAATAATATGTTATAAAAATATATTTAATACAGACAAACTAGAGAATTCAGGATATAATTCTACTGCTAATACTTACTATTCCTGTGTTTTTCAGAACGCAATCACTGAGACACTAAAAATAAAATCGAATACATAATTTTTAGTACATATATATTTTTATTGTATACAAATTAAAGTATAGATTGAAGTACTTAAGAATTTAAGGTAATAATAATATGTTTGTTAGGACTTTTATCCAGTGGATTTCGCTTGAGAAATAAATATCTTCATTTAAGTCCAAATTAACTAATTTATATCAAAGATAATGTACCGTAATATTTTATGAATCTTAAAAATTTGGCTGTTCAGCTTTTTACTACATTTATTTTCACTATTTTTTTTAAGTAAACTAGCTCTAAACAGAATGTGTTTAAGTCATTAAAAATATTTATATTTATTTGGAAGGTGAAATCACATTGATAAAAAAGTCTCAATATCATACAAAATTTCACAGCCCAATTTTTATATGAATATTTTTATTTGACCAATAGATAAACTTTCATATCTACTTTCACGTATTCATAAGTCAAGTAGTAAGATTTGCAACTGTAACCTTATTATAGAGCTTATCAGTGCATATAAAATAACACTAATGAGCTAGTAAAACGTTAGAAATTTAACAAAATATATATATTTTTTTGTAAAAGGTATATTCAATTCAAATTTGACTGTATTTCACCTTGACTACCATATCAGGATTAGGAGAGTTTATCGTTAACCTAGCTTTTATAATAGTATCCTTTTTATTATTTGAGAAATAAACATATAAACAAATGTTATAACATACTTAATTAATAAACAGTAAATATACCTTTGCATTATCACTTGGATTTTTCACAACGCCAGCCGTTGTGAGAGTTTGAAACTCATCTGTAATAAATCAAAGCTGTAATTAAGTTATTTTAAGTGCTTTATATTTTAATAGTTTGCTGATTTTTCTGCATTTTGTTCTAGTTAGCCTAAATAATTAGTATTAAAAAGATGAATTTTAAAAGAAAATGCAACAGGAAAACACCTATTAGGATAAAAAAACTATTTGGATTAAATATAAGTGTGTCGAGTCATAGTAAACTTACAGAACATTACAAGATATCTGAAGATAATACAGGTATATTGAAGTACACTATACTATATATGTTTATTGATTAATCCACATATCTAGAGGAACTTAGTTTAAATACATGCATCAGTCCGCAATCGAGCTAAGTTAACCGAGCAGCATCCGCATGCTGATGAAGATATTGCCAACATAGGTGGATAGAGGGTATCATAGGATTAGCCCAACAAGCTCTTCAGCCATTAATTTCAGTTTTATAGACAAAAGCAACTATTTATATATTCCATTAACTCATAACTTGTTCTCATGAGAATAAGTTGACCCTTTTACAGATCCACCACTTCACAGAAAAATGTGGAAGCTAGCTTCTTGTTATATATTCGATAAATATATAGAGAGTAAAATTAGATCAGTAGTAACAAAATAACTATCAAAGTTATGGTAATCTATAGGTCATTTGTTTAACCAATCAGTGAGTCTATTAATTAAATGAGATAGACCTTATTAAATTATATTCGCTCACTCTTAAACATTTATTTTAGAAAAAATATTTACTAACGTGTTATTAATTCGCCTTATCTCAGTGTTATATTGAGTCCAAAATGTTTAGGAGATATTCCTTAAACTCTATCACGTGCGCGGTGGGATTCCCTTTTGGGTACTTACGGTATGTAAAGAAGGAATAAGCTCTAATTTTACAAATTATAAAATTACATACCTTCATTTACAGGGAAGTTACCACGACATTTAGAAAGGATATCCTAAAAAATAAAAATAAAATATTATGTAAAAATAACAACCATAGTGATGAGTTGGAGTCTTGAACTTGTCAATATGACTTGTCAAGTCTTTAAATTTACTAAATAGATTCAAATTCATTAAAAATAAGCATTAAAAAAACGATATAAATCTTTATTTTAATTACCACCCAAACTGATGTATTGGCCTTGTATACATTTTCTTGTTCTTAAATTTAGTACCTTAAAAATAATTTATTTATTTATGCTATATTTACATTCAACACACAATCCGCTTGTATAGGGTGGGAACATAATGCTAACATTTTATTTCACATTTTATGATTCCCCTTTTTACATAATAGTTCAGTTTTTTAAACTAATTTATCAAAAATTAATATAAAACTTAATAGAGAATTTTTTGATTAAAGTATGATTGTAAATTTACATTAAATTACTCTACAACCCGTGAGGGATGAAACGTATAATTTTCCCAGTTATGTTGTACACAATATGATTATAAGCTTAGAGACATAACATTAATCATGATATATGTATTTAGATAAAACTAATATTGAAGATACTCAATTCATTTAAAACCAGTCTCAGTTGCGTAGTAATCTAACGCGATAGTTTCGTGTTGAGCTAGACTGCCAAGGACGGGGAGTTCAAGGTTTTAATCTCACTCGAGTGAACTGGGGGTGGTTTTCCTAAATGGTATTCCACCATCCCTCCACGTAAATGCTGGTTCACTTCCACTATATTCAACCTTGCAAATTCCTAGCTCATTAGAGTAATTAGTACTTGAGGTAATAGCCCGAACAGGTAGCAAAATGTGGTGCTAAATAAATAAAAATAATACATTTAAATATAAACATAAAATCAATTTTTTTAAAGAACTTACCGCAAATGAATAATCATTACATAAAACTAAGATATGTATTATAATATACTTTAAAACTCTCATTATTAAAAAAATATTATCTAATGATTGCTAAAAGTATATGTAAAGTTAATATATATTATTTGGCGAACATAATGGAGGGATCTTGATAAAAATCAAGCCAACTGTGTGTATACAAAATTCAGGAGTGCACGATTAAAGTGTCAAATCTAATTACAACTTTTGATCCCCATAGAAAGTTTTTAAAATTGCGTCATCTGTGTGTCAACATGAATGACATGAAGGTAAAGCGGAAACGCGATTAGAGTAAAACTAGTTTTACACCCACACCCTATTAAACTGAAGACCAACAAGTGTCAAAAGAGGCTTAGATTGGTCATGTCCTGAATACTATAACTCTAATTATTTTGAAAACACTTTGTTTAGAACTAATTTTTTTTTCCCTAGTAAAATACATTTTTAGAAGAGAATTTAATCAGGTATAGATATGGATTTTTGAAATTTGTGAATTTGAGATCTTTTTGTTTCAGGGGAATTTCATAATATACATTACATATAGTTATACATTATATATAGTTTGTATAGATGTATACATACTCTATTTAAGGGTATAATTTTGTGATAAAATATAATTATATTAATATTATAATATTAACACCATAATGGTTATTAAAGACACACGTTATTCAAACCAAACAATCTATAAGAAGAATAGTTTGAAATATATTAGTCAAATAAACTAGAAGAGAGGCTTAAAATTAAAATCATACAAAGAATCTCACCCGTGTTTTTTATTTAGCACCACGTATTACCACCCATTCGAGTTGTACGCTTAGGTACTAATTACATTAATCATGTTAGGGATGAACAAGATAGAATTCACATAAAGTGTTCCAAAACTTGCGTGAAGAGAGAGAGAGAAAGGGGCGACGATTTAAGAATAAAAACACCCTCAGTACATCCAACTGACATCGAACCAGGATCTCCCCATCATCGACAGTTTAGTTTTGTAAGAATAGTGCCTTAGAGCATGTGGCCAATTAATCTGGTTCCTCCGTTGTTTATAGAATAAGCTAACCAACAAACAAATAAAACAATAGTAATAATTAAGCATGATGTTAATTTTTTAATAAAATTCAGTGTCTATAATTTTTCATATATTAAATTTATGATTATTAAACAATGAATAATAATTCTATTCTTAAAGTGGTACATCGGACTCTTTAAATGTCTATATTTATTTGAACTATAAACGCAAAAATATATAAATATTTTTGGAAAAAATTAAGGTGTTTGATTATTAATAAGCTCTATTTTAACTATCTAAAAACAGCAAAGCGATGTTGCTCATTATTTTTTATATTATATTACATATTAAAATAGTAATTATATTTAACAAAAGTCTATATTATATGATAATTTTACTATCACGCAAGTGCAAATATATTCCTCTAATTATCCTTTACTTATAGTAAAGTTTTCGATACCAATAATATTAATAATAATAATTCATCATAAAATTACTAATGGTAGTGTATTATTACATTATTAGTATTATTTTATAAGTATTTATTATATAAATCAAAAGTGACAGATGCATGACTTGGCGTATGGCGTATTTATTCAGGTTACATGCATCGTGTGTTTAGAGTAGTGTAATTGTGTAACTATATATTAAAAAAATATTTCTATCGTGTGTATTATTTTAAGCGGATTATTAAGAATTTACCCTTAGGGATAAACACTCGCCTTTTTATGTATGATATATTAAAGATAAGTTTTTTAATATTCCAATTTACTCCCTCGCAATCCCTCAAAGAACGGGAGCATTGTAATTGTCAAAAAGATCGAGTTCGATATTTTGATGGATGTCAACAATAATTGTTTACATCCATCAAAATTATTCACGATCTCCTGGACCCTAAAGAGTGTTTTTTGCGATGATCTCTGTATTTCTTTCTGTTTATCTGTATCTCAGCCTAGAGCCGAAACTATATTACTGAATGGACCAAAACTTGGTATATAGGGTTTTCATAAGGCTCCCCAGTAGAGAGTTTTAAATGATAATTTAACATAAAATTAAGAGTAGTTGCTTAAGACCCCAAAAGATAAAAGACAATATTTTCCTCAAATTGGCTCTAAACATTTTGATTAAAATTCGTTTTAATGCGTTACTTAGCATTACAAATAAAATGGCGTGGCTCATTTTCCTATTAAAATGACCTGGAGTTTACTTTTCATAAACGGATAACCACAATTTTTATTATATCAGCGCACATCTAAAGATACTTACCCGCCTCGGTGGCGTAGTTAGCTAACGCGCTGGTTTCATGTTGAGCTAGACTGCCAAGGACGGGGTTATCGAGGTTCAAATCTCGCTTGGGTAAACTGGAGTGTTTTTCCTAAGTGCTTTTCCACTCTCTCTCCACGAAAATGCTGGTTCACTTTCTCTATGTTCAACCTTCCCAATTCCTAACTCATTAGCGTAATTAGTACTTAAGCGTATAGCCCGAATGGTTTAGTAAGTGCGGTGCTAAATCTTATTAAGTGTTATCTATAGATACGAAATAAATTATCTCAAAGTTGTAGGACTTTTAAGAATAAAATACATTTAGTTGGTAAAATTTTATTTTTAAATCATTAGATTCTGAGCAACAAGAAAATATATTTTTAAAAGGAGGTCTTATGAACGGGGAAATGATTGTTATGATCCTTGGTGGATCAAGATGTTCTTTTTTATCAGAATGTTTTTGTGTCATTTTATATTATTTCATTTGTGTTATTTGTTTTTATATGATGTTCTTTTTCCAATACGATTCTGAAAAATGTTTACTGAATGTTTTCACATATCTTACATGTTAAGAGTAACTATTTCTATTATTATGTAAAGGAGTAAGAAAGATTTTTCAGTGTTTTGAGTTGAATAAACTGCTCGGTTAGCCTACCCGCATATTTACACTAGATGAAGGCTTAAGGAAATCAATAGTTTTCACAAAGTGTACCCTCCTGAGGTTAAAACTCATAATCAGCTTCACCGTAAGCCAGGCATGAAAAGACCGACGCGATGTTCCACGTTCCCATTGATGAGGGTAGTAACTTTGTACTTTAATAACTCAATATAGTTTAGTTAAAATTATAACTGAAGTTTACATTAACTTTTTACTATAGAGGATTTAGTATTTCTATTCTATTTTTTATTTATATGAGGTATTTAAAGTGCACTTTCCAAACCAACTCACAGAGGGAGAGCGGAAGGGCATACCAATTTTTCCATGAAAGGTATTTTGACATACATTCTAGGGCTATTTTACATACCAAAATCAACATGGGACCTATGGCTTCACTTCCCCTCCGAAGGAAGATGATCAACACATTATTATTGCTCAACAAATATCCGTAAATCTCAGTTGGGTTTGAACCCACGAACATCGAGTCCTGAGGCAAGCACTTTACTTAAAGGGCATCGAAGTCAATGTGTGATATTAGTACGTTCTTAAAATAAGCATTGACTAAATATTCTTATATACTTAAAATAAATATTTTAACAGTGGTAAAGAGAAAAGAGTGGGTAAAGTTTAATTTAAACTCAAATTGAGCTAGGGCTGCCCCCTGTTATACAAACAGGAGATCTTCCTAATCCACTTTAGATTGTGGTTAAATAAGGTCTATATGATATTTAAATTAATTTTCTTAAAGTATTTACCGGGGTGTTTATGGAATTTGAGATATAAAATGTGTCCTGGAAAGTGTTTGCAGCGTGAATTTCCCCTCCTTTCCCTTGTAGCGTTTACATGATTTGCAAGCCACTGTAAAAGTAATGTAAAGAATATTCACTGAAAAGATAGTTTACACATGCAAACAACCAATGAAATATATATTTTCTCCCATTTAACTTGTTGCAAACTATTGTTACCTCACATCGTTCTTGTTAACCTTGAATTTTCTATTGTTCATAAAATTTTGCTTTGATACTATGACACACACTGACTATAGTGGAGGTTAAAATTATTCTTTCAAAGTAAAAGTACTAATAAAAATATGTGTTAACCATATACAAAATGTAATAGTTACATTCACAGCTTGACACATCTTCCGGAAGCGTTTGTTGAATTCTGTTTCCGTTCCTTTATCAGGTTTATAAGGCTTTGTTTACAACAGCTGCATCGAGAAGTTATTAAATAATTTACTTATTACATATTAATAGTTACCTAAATTTAAGGATATTATTGTAATTAAAAATGTGTTACAACAGCAAATGTTTTCCTTTATTAATGTATGCTTGGTGATGCTAAACATTATTTAATATAATTACGAGATTTCATAGTTAAATATTTTTGATAATGGTTTTAGTATGTATATATAAGTGAGAAATACCAGAAATGGTCAGTCATTCAGTCACCAACTTTCAATCATCAGAAAGAAGAGATAGCAATGTTCGGTCTAAATATTTTCACTTTATTCCTGGTAGCATGTATTGCTAACATATCAGCTGGATTTGTAAGAAATACTTTTGTTTAGTGTTTATAAATATTTTTATTCATTAAAGAAACAAATAATTTTGCTTGAAACACGCAAAAAGTGCTAAACATATATCTATATACATTTAAAATCTGAAATATTATGTATAAAAATATAATATACTTAGGCTAATATTTTAATTACTATAGTGTATTTGTGTTATATTACAGCTTCATTATTACAAATAGTAAACTTTTTATATAAAGAATTATGATATAAATATTTACTACTATTTTTGAAACACGCTAGTTATTTTTATTGATGATGAATGGTTTTGTAGTTTTTGTTGAATTACAATTTAAAAATCTCTCCTAAACATTAGGGGTTTATAGCTTGTATAGATCGATATTATTGAAACCTTAATAATGATCTTGTTTATGAGATATAAAAATATACATTTTCAACCTGGTGAATATATTAAACCACTTATTCTAAGCAATATTTAAAAAGCTAATTCAAAAACCAAGTATGAACCTAATTTACAAATAAAATTGGGTCAGTAAGCAATAATTGTGATATTTCCTTCAGTCAACTATGATTTGAGCTTATAGTTGTTATAAAACAGTTTTATATATAATTGTATATAATTATTAGTATTAGTATTATTATTAGCACCGCGTCCTACTAACCGTTCGGGTTATACGCATTTACGCTAATGCGTAAAGTAAATGAAGGAGACTGTGAGATGAAATGAAGGACCTACGGTTTAACGTGGGACCCGAACCACGGTGGAGGCCTGGCATTCCTCACATTCACAAGTTGTGATTGATACACGTCTTGTCAGAGGTGAAGGAAGGGTTTGGCAATCAGATAAATCTGTGTCGGGACTGAGGATTGAATCCCGGACCCCCAGCACAGAAGTCTGACACCTTATCCCTTTATCGCCAGGTCACCCACTATATATTATATATATAGTATATATTATTAATAATATATATTTGTATAAAATGTGTAAAGATGAGTTCTGGAATTTCATTTTCTTTTACGAGAGCAGAATTTGGTCCTTATCAAAATATGCCTAACATCTTATTCTTCGTACTATTGCTGACTAATCTTTCATAGAGCCTGGGTTGAATCTCAGTTGGGGTATTCTTAGCCTCAGAATTTTACTAAATAAGACGAGGTGCGAGTTATTTTGTTGATTCCAGAAGTTACAAAAATAACATCTCATATTAACGTGTATAAATATATTTGTGAAAAAAATTGAAATTTACCTTTTTTATGCTCATTTTCTTAATGCCACAAAAGGCCAGATCTACCATTAACAAACTGTACTAATAGTCCAAATAGTGCTACATATCCTATAGTTAATAGTAGTAATAATAATAAATTAACGTAGTGGCTGATGTATAACAATATCAATGTACAAAAATATATTCTAAAAATTTTACAGGTAAAAGAAGACGGAGTTGCTAAAGAGGTTTTAGATATGTGCAAGAATAAATTCCCTATTTCTGATGGTAAGAAAGCTTTGTTGGCAACAATTTATCATTCATAAAAATTAAACTGGTTTTACTTGCATAATCTTACTGACATTTGAAGAACATAATTTGAACAATTCCCTTTATTTTCATTTATTCTCCTCTTTATCTTTTAGAAAAATATTTTATACATTTCCCACTACTTCCTGAAAATAATTGTTGATTGGAGAAACCCTAGTTAAGGTGCGGCAGAAGGGAGCGCGAATAATTTTACAGTTTTTACAGCATTACATTTTTATTGGCCAAAATAAATAAAATATTTCTCCAGTTGCAACATAGAGTATAGTTTTCTGCTCATGTTAATATCAACAGATCTTGAATATATGTCAAGGGTGTCCTGGAATTTTGTGAGAACTTTTTAACTAAAGAGAAAAAGTTTTGACAAAATTCCAGGACATCCTTGACAGATATTCAAGATCTGTTGATATTAGCATGTGCAAAAAACTAAACTCTATGTTGCCACTGGAGAAATATTTGATTTATTTTGACCAAAAAATTTATATTCTATAAAAACTGTAAAATTAATCGCGCTCCCTTCTGCCGCACCTTAAAGGGATTTGCCGGTAAATAATAACATGTATTTGGTGAAAACAAGTAATATTTGTCCAATATCGGATGTGTAAAGAAAGTGTCTAATGGTTGTCCAGTGTGAAAGATATTTTAGATGTGTTCCTCTCTTTTGTACACATATTTCTCTCATCCTTCTTCAATTTAACATCAATTATTATAAAATTTATACAAAAGCATTTAGACACCTTAGATAATTTAGTAACGCCTGCCTACTAAGCTAAGTGTTCCGGGTTTGATTCCCAGAATGCACAAAAAATGTATCATTGGGGAAATCAGGATTTCCTATTTCAAGGTGCCGAACTACAAATTGTGGTGTCTAAATAGTGTGTGTGAATGATAGGTTTAAGGTAATTGGTTTAATGGTGTTAGAGGTAGCACATAACTTATATAAGGGTACGCGTTGTTAATGGATTATTGATAACAGATTCAAAACAATATAAAGCTTTCCCACAGATAAAAAGGTATTTTAATGGTTCCAAAACCTTTCAATAAAATATGGATATAATTAATCCCATAATATTAACTGAAAGGAAATAATATATATTTTTTGCAAAAACACTCTACCAAAGAGCATAAATGAGATAATATTTAATGGTACAGAAACAATGATAAAAGTATAACTACCATGGTACCTACTAAAAAAGTACACCAAAGACAATAATAATCCATTTCAATCTTTTCAGCTTCTAGCTTAGAAATTATTAGTTTTATCAAACTATACTTCACGTATAAGAATTTTAATTTTGACAGTTATTACTACAACTTTACAATGTTAACTTATTACGTAACTGAATTAGTTGCTGAGATATGATCAAAATTGGAAATTTATGCTTATTTAAAGTACCCTCAAAGTGATTTTCATATGAAATTGAGAGCTACCATTTTGTTTGAAATGTTAAACAATGTCTAGATAGAAAGTTTAGTCATAATATGTATAGCATACTATGAGAAAATCAATGTTTTCTCTTTTTGCCCTTAATTGTAGGGTAACACATCTAATTCCAATAACTCTTAGAGGGAAATTTAGTAAAGTGCTTTTTTTTTAAGTTTCAGCCCAATCAGTAAAATGGTTTAAGCTCTAATCCTATATCTAGACACACAGTCATATTGACACACACATATACAGATATTCACCATAGCGAAAACAACATTTAATTTTCATTGGGTTATGAAATATTTACACTTACCAAAATATCAATTTTGATTTATTTTTTACGATGAGAATTCTTTTTTTTCAGACATATTAAAACAAAGAAAAAAGTATGGACACTATATTATTACAGTGTTATACAGAATACAACTTTTTTTTTCTGAAACATTATTAAATTCACTTTGCCTATTCTTAATTTTACAGAGCTGTTGGAAAGTGTACGTAAAAGTGGTTCACTACCAGACAATGCTGATGAAAATGTAATGGTAAGTACATGGTAAAGATATTTTTTTACATTGATTTCATGAATATTGATACTAAAAACAGAACTGGTATTTAATTTTTTTATACTATTACAAACTTAAAAATTTATAAAATATTCATACTTACAAATGAAATAATCATTAATCATATTCAAATTAAATCTCTTTTAGTATATAGCTGTCTAAAGACATACCTTACGATCTACTTGATTCAATATTCAGGGCGTGTTTTGACTTGAATTTGGGGAAGCAGGTGAGCCATTGGAAGGACACTATACTAAAACTTTTCATTAATTTTTGAGAGTTTAAGGCTTTTGTTTGTAATTATTTTCCTCACCGCTCCATTATTAATTCAATCTTAAATAACAATAATAATAATAACAGTATTGGTTTCTAGTTAACCATTTAGGTAGATTGGATTTGTAATGCTAGGCTAACTAACGCTCTATTTTTGTCAACAAACATTTAATATAAATAGTAATATATAATCGTTGGCTTTAATATTATGATAAAAGTGTATTAGTACTGTATTAGGAAGATATAGAACCATATATATTAAAAGCCACAAGACACGACGGTAGACTTCTTTTTGGAAAAGGTAATTTTTTGCAACAAATGTAATTTAATTAAAAGTTAAGTTTTTGATAAAAATGGATTAAAGGAGCAGAAAAATTATATACTATATAAGAGTAAAATACATTTTAAATATATTCTGTGTATTCTTTGTTTCAGTGTTTCAATGAATGCTTCATGACTGGAGTGGGAATTGTAAGAGAATATAATAATTATTATTATTAATTAATATCTAAGCTCAAAATCACAGTTTGGTCACAAAAATTCACATAAATTTAATATATATTGACAAGAATATAATTAAATATATCTCAAAAATGTATTTAGTCAAACACAAATCTAATAATATCTATTATAATACTAATATTAATGGTTCAAGCCATGGTATAATTCATAAAGTTAAGACTGTTTCTCGACAGGGTTAGCGAGAAATTTATATATTTATAAATGAGGTTATTTTGTAATATATTTATATATATGAATATTATTTGAGGAAATGCTATTAATTTTTTATGTATCTGTGCATATAATCTAATAGATAAAGAATGGTGAACTGGACAAAGATAAAACTAGCGCAAGTATAGGGGGACTCTTGAAGAAGAAAGGCATCACTGATGTGAAAAGTATCATGGCCAACATTTTGGCTTGCGGATCTGAAGGAGGTATAGTTATTATATTCTATAATTAAAATTAATGCTAACGGTGACGCTAGGTATTCAATATTAAGCTGGTGCAGAGGTCAAACTACTTGTACACACACGTATGTGGTTGTATTGTAGGGGAATATTTGTGCATTTTTTATGTTAGGGAGTAACGACTTATCCCATTGTTTATTTTATATTTCCTATCAACATTTTCATCTATTCTTGAGTGTTTTATGTGCTGAACTCGTCAAATAAGTGCAGTGTAAGTATTTTTCATCTTTTCCCGTCAAATAATATTTCATTTTTAAAAGAGAGGAAGAAAGATAAATATATTTTTTAATATATAATTTTAATACAATCCTCCTCCCCGCACCAATTATTCTTATTCTGTAGAAATACTTTACTTTAATGCTGAACAAGACACACATATATTTTTCACTTGATTGATTAAAAATATTTTGTGGTGTTTCAAGTCCTACATACCCAAAAAAAAAAGTCTATTTGTTTTTGGCGAGGTCGTTTATAGAACAATTTTTTTTAAATTATGTTATTTGTATTAAATATTTGATATATTATTCTAGCAGTCCACTTCTTATCTCTGTCAGTAGCGTGTTTGCCTACTGAGCTAAGGGTCCCAGGTTCGATTATCATTGATGAAAATATGGGTTTAACCTTTCACATTGATAAATTGATGGCCGGTGACTGGATGTTGTGCCTGTCCTAGTCTTAAGATAGATATTATAAGGCATATAAAGCTATGGCAGGCATAGCCAGCCGGTAGTGGAAAATATATTACTGGAATAATAAACTGACCCGGACCACAGTCTGGAAACCGTGATGGATTTAAATGTTATATTATTATATTAATGGTTATGATATAGATTACAAACTATAAACTATGTTTTTTGTTTATCTCATATTAGTTGGTGTATGTATTTTAACATTCTATTTAAAAAAGGGGCCTACCAACCGTCATAAAGGACCGTATATTTAGATGAAATTCGGATATCAGCAGGTTTTTCGTGTACTGGGAGTTTGGTTGACTCCCGAAGATTTAACTTAAATACGACCTATAGAAACTAGCTTAGCTCAATGGAATGCTAATAAAATGGGGATATTATCCTAGTTTTTGAAATATATTATCCGTTTAATTTAACAAGTTAATTTAAAGTTCATTTTGTGTGGGATCAAACACTGTCACCTTGGTTTATAGTCGATACATTTTATTTTAATTGAGTTACCTAAAGGAAACTAATCAATTTAGGCATGACTGCTGAAACAAATTTTAATTATTTTAGAGCTTAAAATGTAAACTATTATTAAAATTAATTATTGATAGTTCAATGACTGCAAACATATAACACCTATGTTCCATTATGTGTTATTGTTTGGTACTAATATTAGTAAAGTTTAGAAATTAATCTACTTTTATTCTTATCTTAACGCTGTCTGAGTAAATTACTACAGGGAAATTCCGATAACATATAACATATAACATATTGAGCACTAATCATGTATTGTATTTTAGGAACTAAATATTTTAATATTAAAAAAATAAGTGTTCTACTCATACAAACAATATTCTTTAAACGTCATTATATTCTAATTTAAATAAATATCATTACAAAAATTAGGCTTGAAATAATAAGCTAACACAATGCCTAAAAGGGTTCTGGTAGATTTATTTATGAAAATATCTGATATTGAAGAATTTTGACAAAAGTTTCATGTTTACATGCTTCAAGTCTGTTTTTACTGTTTTATTATCATATTTTGACAGCTACGTTGTCAGCTTAGCAAGATTATTAAAATTATCTCAACAATTTATTGGATTTTCTTAGAGCAAGATAAAATATATTTTTCATAAATTGAGACACCCCTCTGTCTAATATTAATCAATACTTAAGTGAGATATTTGTTAATAACATATTTGAGGGGATAGGAGAAAATAAATTTTATCCCTCATTGATCGGATATAACACCTATCTAAACTTCTGAACAAGAGATAAGTTATCATAAAGCACCAATCATACATTTTTTCATAAAATATGGGTTATCATATTTGATCCCTGACACATTCATTTTGTGCAAAGATAATTTAATTAATAATTAATAATAGTTAATAATTAATACATAGTATTAATTATTTAGTTTAATTTTTATTTCAATCATTTATTTTTGTAGTACTACATTTATTCTAGAATCAGCCTGATATTATTTCATAGCAAATAGTGTCGGTTAGATGCTAGTCTTCGAGCCTCTAATATTAACAAAAATATACAACTAAATCTTTAAATAAGGTATTATATTTAATATTAACAGAACTATGTAGTTTTTTAATAACAAGGTCTCGAAATCTAGGCTTAAGCTGGCAATTCATGATAATAAAACTTGGTATAAATTGATTACATTAGGTACCATACCCTTGTCAGCTGTGTTTCTTGTGAAAAACATTACTTGAACTTGAACTTGAACAATAAAGTGGGTTCATTTTTAGAAAATAAAATACTAAATCTACTTTATTTAATATCTTTATAAACATAAAATTGTTTGTTTCAGCTGGATTAGAGAAATGTGCTAAATCGTACGCCATTATTAAATGTATCGACAGCATAGTACTTTCAGTAAGTTAAAATTTGTTTATAATTTTTTTAAAAAGAATTTTAATAGCTATACTATAATTTTAAATCTTGAATTTTATTTACTTCATATGCTTTTCAATGAACTGTTAAACAATTTCTTAATATTAAATAATATAGTAAATCGAAATTTGTTTGGTTCAAGAATAAAATAAATTTAAATTATCTTGGTGAATTTCACTAAAATAAGGGCTTAAATAATCAACATTTTAAAGTATTTCAGGGTAAACCATGGATTTATAATTTTGTAGAAAATATGTTTTTAGTTATGGTGTATTCTCAAGATGGACACCCTTTTTTTCTTAAAATAATGTTTTTAAAAACAAAAATTTTATTTTGATATTTAAAAGTATTTACTATTAAATTTTCAGAAAATCAAAAATATATTTCCACCAAAAAATCACATCATGGTATTGGGTTTATATTTTATACTTAATTCATTCTGTAAAATAATCTAGATAATATAATACAGAATATCACCGAAAAGTGTTATTCTAAATTAATGAATATTATATTTACTATTTTTCTTTTTCAGACTATTGGTCCACCAGAGTAAGAAAAATTTGGCTTATACTTGTTCGTCAAGGGGATGACATGAAATCATTACCAGTGATTAGCATTATGTGCATTGTTCCTCAGTTTATTATTGTAATATTTCAATAAAATTATTTTCAAGCCAAATATGGCTTGTTCACGTGATTTCCATGAAATGTAAATTAATCACTTTCTACTAAAAGTAGAATTATTACTCCTATAACACCAGTTTCATTTTGATTTTTTTATATATAAATCTATCCAAAAAAATTAATAACATTCTTTCGATAAATACTTACTCAGGGAATTATTCTTAGTATTTGTGTTATTAATTTAAATAAGGGCAAAGCTGAAATAAAATGCTTATCATATGATAGGTAATATTTTCCCCAAATTATATCAAACATTATTTTTTAAAGGCAAAAACTCTCTTATGATTTGCTAAGAGATTCTAGTTTGAAATCAATAATATTTAAGAAAATATATGCATATTATTGATGTTATATTATCGTTGTGCATGTGTGTGCGTGTGGGCATGTGTGTGCGTATGTGTGTGTGTGCGTGTGTGTGAAAATCCTATTACAATTAAAATATTGGCATGGTTAATTAATAATTTTCCAGCATTAGTTCATTTCATAATAACCTTCCTTTAGCCATATAGTACCAAGTTCGGTTTCATAATTCATTCTGCTATTGGATAGAATTTTGACAAGAGTAATATTTCAAACAATTTTAAAAGTTAAATTTTTATCATGTTTGACTCCTACAAATAATCTTAAAATAATAAGAAACAATACAAATCCTGTAACACTATATAATAGAGCTCTCTGATAAGAACCCAAGATTTATTATTGATCCAGTCATCAGGGCGTTAATAAAGCCCCAATTCGGAAATAATTTCAGGAAATATGCAAACGATTATAATATCTTTATTTAAGATATATTATGAACAAACTAAGTCTTCCCCCTTCTTCCAGCTCTGCGTTCAACGCCATTTGGAAATATTGCAGTGAAATTAGGATTTTCACGAATATCTTTTATAACGTTAATTTTACGGTAAAACAATCTGATTAAAATTCATTTTATTCGAGACAAAGTTTTTAATAAAAAGGTCATAATCACATTTTTGTAAATCAATTCATTTTGAGCTATATCTGACAGAAGCTTAGGATTTTACCACTACCGCATGCAGTAAGAAGTTGCCATCCTAAATTAAATTATTAGTACGTAAGATACGTTGTAATTTTAACAATTATAATGTAGCCAGTGCATTTGTTACTAAATATACATTTGTTATTCTCTAAAATTATTATTTTTAGTTCAAAAATGTTTTTATAATATAATAATTTATTTATTTTTATAGGTTAAAACCTTTACGACCATTGAATTTTTATAATCGCTACCCCCCTTCCCTTCATATAACTCACGATCGGGAATAGAAGGTAGATAATCAGTTCATGTATCAATAAATATTAACGTTTTGTACTCTAAATAAATGTATTTGACATATTCATACAAGCTTTCAGACCAACAAGCGGTAATGTATACGGCAAGTTTTCTTTCAATGTTGTTTCCCCCTGTAATCCACAACAACATCTTTAATCAAATTGTTTACGTTTGGATGTTGAGGGCTGATAAATTTCTTCTTATATACCAACCTCTTTATTTTCTCTTCCTGCTAGAACTGTTTCGTTGGTATCTTCAGAGATAAAGTCATCTGATTGTATATACATTTCTACATCATTATTTTTCGTGTTCTCTTCTTTTGGGATATTTGTGCATGACTGTCCCTGGCAATGGGAACAAATGGTGGAGCTTTGGTTACCAACTTTATCATAACTGCAAGCTGTTCTGCACCCTTTGTTACATTTACAAGATACAGTTTTAAGGAGTGCTCGTGGAGCTGGATCTTTGATGGCGGCTATAAGAATCAGACCATGCTTCAAGTTTTCCCAATCCCTATCAAATTGAAACTTGTTGTTTCCGTAGAATATTTGAATTTTTTTTGGAATGTTATTAAGAGATGTTGACGTGAAGGTTGTCTGAGTAAAAGGTAGAGGTGCGGTGTTGAAACTATTATTATTCAACAAACATTTTGAGAAAAATTATTCAGAACCTAATTTGTTTAGAAGAGTTTTCGCTGATCCTGGCTTGGTATAGGGTTACAATAATTGGTTTCCTGCCATGTCTATATTGTCTGAATGACCGTACTGATATGTCTGTACATTTTCCTGAAATCTATCGTTAATGTTTAAAAGTCTTACAAATTTAATTTTGCCCTGTCTGAAAAACGAAGAGGCTCTGTCTCAGCCACTAAATACGTGGGGGAACCAAATGTTGCCCTTTACTTATTTTGGAAATTAATTTGCTGAAACCATACACTGGATTGTCTGTTTACCCTTTGCCCAGTTTCATTAAATAAATGTCGACTCGAGATGTAGCTAATACTGACAGAAGTACCAAAAGGTCAGTTCTTCACCAGCTATTAATATTTAGTGAGCCACTATAATCGTCAGATTTTTTTCCCAACGAATTTCTCAATTTAGAGTTTCTCACAAATCATGGATACAAGCCAGTTTTTATAATTTTTGTTTGATAAGAATTTCTCTTGAGACATAGTTGCTGGTATCGATTCATCATTTTTATTCGTCAAAGACGTTCAGAGTTGATTTCGTACTTGTGAAAGTTGAGTACAATCTTTTTTTCGTACGAAACACGTCTAGAATCAACCGAAGCCTTGTTATACTGGTTGTAATGGCAAAACAGGCAATATCTAACGTTACGTCAGTTCTTTGTCCCGAATGTCAACAAACACTTATCATGGAGGGAAAGGGTCGTATTTAGGTAACTGGATGAAACTTTGCTGTGCAAGATGTGGAATGTTTTACTTGCATTCATAATCGTAAGCTTGTTACACCCTCTCTATCTACCTCGTAGTAATAGGCCACTGTAAAAAAATAATACGAGGAAGAAAGGGTATAATCTAATGGACATAATAAAATAGAAATAATAAACAAGAAACATGGTGCAGAGAGAATTAGAGTAATCAGTAATTTAATATATTCAAAACAACATATAATAAATAAAGTGGCCTTGACCATCCTAGTAGCAAAAGAAAATTGTAAACATTGATCGCGGGAAAACATTCTTTCAGAATAAACTAAATAGATAATAATACTTGTTTTGCAAGAGGCTTTATGAGCCTAACTAACCAATCACGTACTTGTCCTAACAATGTGGACTAGGTAAACATAAAAACTTTCATTAGTAATATGAAATAGTAATTCTCACATTTTTACTGTAAATGTAAATAAGAATCTAACATTAAGTAAATAGAAAATACACCAGTTAACCCTAAACAAATATACTAGAACTTTTACAAATGCCATGACGTTACGTAACACGTGAGTTACCCATTACTATCCAAAGAATAAAGTCATTAAGTTTATTTGATAAGTTCTCAAAAAAACAATCGACGAATATTTACATTATAAGGTAATGTCCTTTCCACAGTGTCCATAGTC
>CABFWB010000067.1:0-11441 GCA_902151455.1 Timema bartmani | reverse complement strand
GTCCGATATACACATCTAGTGCGGGTGCACTCAGCAAGGTTGCCCCACTCGCCGACTTAGGACGTTTTGTAGCCAGCTAGCTTTCTTGGGTGTCCAGGCCAACATATCCAGAGGGTACGTTCGCCAATCGAATTATTAGTAGAAGTTGAAGGAGTATTGTAAAGAAAGATATGGTTTTATTTATGGATTGTTTCTATTAGGAATTACAATAGAGATGCTTACTATTGTATTCAACTATTTTCTGCCGTTTCTTGGGGCGGGTAGTATGACAGTTCAGCAGCACCGATAGAGATGAGGTCAAGAAGTAGCATTACATCCTTGTAATGTTACAAGCTTTAACTTGTCTGTGAGAGTGATAAAGGAGACGATTATAAAAACTCACAATTACCTTAAAAGTTATAACTTATATAAATAAATAAATATTTTGTAGAAATATTTTTGTATTAAATACTAATTTTGCAAAGCTTAAAACATTAAATATCTAGTAATAAATACACTGATTATATTTTAGTTGTTAAAATTACGGAATGCTTGACATAAAAATTGAAATAGAAGATGGGCGCCCCTTTGCCGCGTGCATTTATGTGAAAATCATTGGATTTTCCAAAAGATTTCAGTTTTACTAAAAAAAATACGCAAAATTATTTTTTATAAAGAGTTGTTTTTGAAATAAAATAAATGATTTATATTTTAATCGTAAACTTAACGCTTAACGAAATATTCGTGAAAATTCTCATTTTGCCGTCATCTTTCCACGATGGAACTGAACGGAGACATCATGGAGGGGAGAAATCTTAGTATCTTAATTAAATACCTTAAACAACACTTGTGTGCAGATTTCCTCAAATTATTTCCTCATTTAAATATCCGACCCCAAACCTAGCATAAAAGTTGTAATTGTCACCAAGGAAAGAAAGTAATTTTCACCCAAAATCAACTAAACGTAATAAAAATAAGTCCTTGATGTCAGTTTTATTTAATACAATCTTACTTTATTACATAGTATATGAAGTACAAGGTACTAGGTAAAATAATTTAAAAATTTCTTCTATAAAAATATGATTAATATTGTTCACATTTGATATGCCCCGAATTTTGAAAAAAAAATATTTGGTTATTTTTCTTTCCATTCATATTTATATTATTTTTTAATCAATATTGGAGCTTAAATGGTGGTTATCTGAATAATGTTTGACTTTTATCATTGATTTTTATATTTTTATATTTATCCAAACTATTTTACTACATGTTAGTAATAAAAGAAAAAAATACATTTTAAATAAATTTTTGCAAGAGGAAAACCAACTTAACATAAAAATAGTATGTAATTTAAAACTGAACAAGTAACTTTGATTACATTTTAACAAATTTATGGATTAAGGTAAAAAGTAATGTGATACAGGCCAAATAAGTTTAGAAATAACCAGACGATATCGATACATTTTGTTTTAATTTGTAAGGGGCTGATGCTGAAATTTTCTGTTCTCTGTTTTTGAAAGTGGTATGTCAAAATATATTTATAATAAACACGTATTGAAGAAATATTCACTCGTAGATGTAAATAATTAGTGTGTTTTATATAAATGAACAAACTAATCAACTATAAAAAGTAGTTAAGTGGGAAAGGGCGTCTGTTTCACTTGATCTGGTCTTCCAGTGACAAGAGGGTTGTATTTTCTTAATTGCTTCCCCAACTTATCTCCATGTAAATGTGATAAATTTCTTCTAATTTCTAACTTCTTCCTATGAACAGTAATATGACTGGCTGGTGCACAAACCAGAGTCCCTTAATCAAGGACTCACAAACACTAGCCTCTGACACAACGGCAACAAAACTGATAGCATAACATGACTGAGACTCCGCAGTGGCGAGACCAATTCATACCAAGAAAAGGGAACAAAGCTAGCTAATCTTTAAAAGAAATAAAAATGACTTGGCCATAAAAGCAGTGACGAGGAGCTCACAATGGAATGAAGACTAGGAGAATACTTGATAGAGCATAACGAGATTAATATATGAGATTTATAAAAAAATCTATACGGATCTCCTAAAGATTTCAAAGATGGTGGGACAACGAACGTAACTTATTTCATCTATATATTCAGAAACTAGAAAAGTTAAGAGCTATTGGATTAGATATCTATATAAAAATAATGTCGGTTTGTTTTATATTCGCTGTAAAACTAATAAAAAATAGGAATGGATGGGGGAGAATAAGAAATATGAGAACAGGAGACGAAGACATCAATGGAATGGATGTAGTCGGGTTAGCGCAATGGTTTTACTAAGAGGCAAACGTGGGTGTAGCTGAAGACAAGCTGAATAAAGATGCGGGAACTGATATAGATATAACATAGACTAGACAGCCACTTAGGAATAGAGAATAGCATCGAAAAGAATATAAAAAATATCTTAATAAGAGAATATAGAGAGTCGAGGATCTAGGAGATTTGAACAACAAATGTGGGCTGAGAAAAGTGAACGCCAGGGAAAAAAACTCAATTAAATAAGATATGTTTTCTAATCAAATGATTTAAAGTCAGATTATTTGAATGAATACGATGAGAAGGTTGAGATTAATGTAGATTAATGCTAAAATAAAATTGATTTTTTTAAGGATTTAAAATAAATCTGTAAAGTAACAAATTAAAACCAGGGATAAAATATAAAATATAACAAGAAAGGGCTTGATGAAATAAAGGGCTCTAGAGTCAGCCTTCCTCTTACAAAAACCATATTTTTTTATAGGTTCACAGCATACAATTATTAAGATGTTTAAAATCTAGCAGCTAGCTTTCTTCTTTACCTTGAGATTAGAAGCTTTTGAGTTTTCTTTCTCATCTTTCTAAATTAAATGACAAAGGGTGGTATTAAATGAAGAGCGAAAGGGAGTAAAAGTTTTGCTAGAATTGGGAAGAAGTTCCAGAAAACGACACGGACCATTGTATTTTAAGCCATGTGGCCCTAGAGCGGTGGCCATATTAGCATTAATAATCTTAATAATTATAGTAGAACTTTATTTTAAAAAAACACATATAGCCTGTTCTATAATCTACAATTTTCAATAAAATAATAATGAATTTCAAATTTATTTCAAAAATATATAAATAATATAGTTCAATCAAACTTGGTCAACATATCATAACGTATTCTTGTATTAGAATGACAAAGTCCATAAGATTTACTCATATTTTGGAAGTTGGGACGTGCTAAAAATAATGATCTATATGAATACAAAAACTAGAATATTTTGTATATGCACCAGGTATTACTACATATATGTGCCATCTGCATATTAAAAGCATGTAAGAGAAATGTAAGGAATAGTTTAAAGTTATTTAAACACATTTTGAAATTTAGTAAGAAGAGATAATATATTATTAATTGAATCAATCAGTTTGTATTGAAAGAATATATTTTAAAAATATGTTATCAAAACACCGATGGATTCACAAATAATAGAATTTTACGCAATGATAGCTACAGTTGCATTGAGAAATAGTGAGCAAATATTAAGGAAAAAAATTTAAGTCAACCTGCTAGAATTCTTGCCTATATACCTAATTATTCGCAAACCAGACAATAAGGTTGTCTTCCGATGTAGAATACTTTGCTTATTTTCATTTGATTTTAAGGAAAATTTCCACACTCGCAAACAAAGCATTATTTAATATTAAACATCAATTATCTAATGACAAAACTTAACAACCAAAATGTAATCTATATAAAATTTAATTGTTGGAATTACATTGATAGTTTCTATATTTTACAAGTATGAGATGTTTTCAACAGTCATTAATTTATTTTAAATGTGGTATTCTCATAGCACTTGACGTTATAATTAATTAAGTTCTAGTTTTTAATATACAAAAAAATTGATTTACTATTAATTTTAAGTTGGATAGTTCTTTTAAATAAACTAGAAAATAATTATATCCCTCCCTAAATGTTGTATTTCATATTTCCTTGATAGGTTAAGTTTTTATCATCAGTAAAAGTTGATGTACGAGGAAAAATATCTATAAAACGCAATAAATAATTTATACTTGTAATTTTAAATTATTTATTCATATGGTAGAGAGAAACATGTTAGATTAATTGTAGCAGCATGCTGTGAGGATTTAGCTAAGCTTTGGCTGTTACATAATATAGCATAAGTTAAAATTTATAACTTAACATAAACTTCAACTACGTTTATTTGGAAATGTAAAAATATGTGAAAATATTAATAAATATTTCTAAAAAATGTAGACAAATTTGCCAAATTGTTTAAATCAGTTTGGGGCTGGTTGAAAATATTTAACCTGACACAAAGCTATTTACTATATTCTGATAATAAAACTAATATAATTATAATTATGTTACCATTATAGATTTAATAAATAATTTAGCAGCCCTACTATATGCATACAGACTATGACCATGATATTCTAAAGATTTTATTTTAAATAGTTTCGAATTTATTAACATTGACAGAAAATGTAGGGTGTTAAAATATATCTAAATCTAATTTTAAATTAATGATTGATTCAATTACTTCTGCATTCGCAACATTTATAAATTATTTAGCTATAAAAATATAAAATGTAATATTATATTATTGTACTATAGTTATAGAAAGGAAGAACTTTTAATACCATGATGTAGATTCCCTTTTAAGTTCGAGTAAAAATATTGTTATTGTGATAAAAAGGACACAAAGCCACAAATAAGTTTAAAAATATTTAAAGATAATATGTAATAGCTGTTAATATAGCGTTTGGTTCTTGGTATTTAGCATAAAGTAAGATAAATATATTATAATTGAACATTTAACATAATTTAAAACGTATATTATACTAGAAGATAAACTGGATGTATTTACGAAATCTCCTGATGCAGTAACCCTCAATTGTATGTCCAACATAATATATTTAATATAATACAGACGTAATTGTTTTGTGTCTATGTATTAAATAAGTTTATTTTTTTATTAATTTGTCTTATTAATATAAAAAAATATTTTAGTAAACATTCCAATAAAATAATGTAATATGTTTTACAGCTGGTGTTAGAAAATAAGGCGAGTCTTACTCCATTTAAAAATTTATTCATAAAATTATTACTTCAGTGATTGTGCTATGATGCTAATAAATATTTATAATTTTATTAAAATACATTAAATTTCAGATTTCCGATAACCATAATTGAAAACAAGGTTTGTGTAAGAATTAAAATAGTTTTGGGTAATGTTTTATCGGAAATCAATTTTAAATTTAAATAAGGATTGGTATAATCTATCTGAATCAAACTCCTAAAGGTTCGGGCAGACTGGCAAGCGTGCGAGCGAGCATTCAAGCGAATGGGTGGCCAGACTGGCGAGCGCGTGATTAGCAGATAGCTCTCGCTAGCTGTTGACGAGGAGGCTTCGAATCTTGGCTGAGTGAATTGAGGGGGGTTTTAACAAGTGATTTATTGTTGTGGTTTTCTCATCCTCTCTCCACGCTAATGGTAATTCCTATTTTTAAAGGCCTACTTTGATAATATTTAAGTATTTTAACATATTAGTTTTACATATATATATGTAAAATACGTATATATATATATTACCTATACATATGTAAAATACTTATATATATTACCTATATATATATATATATATATATATACATATAGGTATGATTTATGATCTTACCAATTAAATTAGGTCATTAATAGCAAGTGTGCTAAACCTATCGATAATAATAAAAATGTCAAATTAAGAAGTTTTCCTAGCACTCAATAATATTGCCTAGCGCCTGCAAACTATACTGTACTGGGTCGAGAGAGGGAGCTCAGTCGCTCCAGTCTGGCCACCCCCTAATACGTATGACAGACTATGTTTTAATAACAACTCTGCAACTAAATAATAAATATAAATAGTACAGCTATGATAATCCAAGCAATAATGCCCTAGTAAATCTTCCATACAAATTGTAGTTGTGGAAAACATTTTTTTTTTCAGACGAGCAATCATTATTTAACTTATTACAGGTAATCACCGTTATTTTAATTTATAGGATGTAGTATTAGACGTCTTTAGGGCCTACTTGACTTTGGATATAACATGACCTTGCTGTCCAGTTGAAGCTAGTGGTGTCTCTATCCGCTAACATCGTTTAATGATAAGTTAATTGAGAAAGGAAATCCTATCCCAAACCAATTATAACTTTTATTTGTATGTGTGTTCATAGCCCTTCCGTTACTTAAATAATTATAAGATTTTGTGAAGAGATATGTGTCTTACGTAGGTGGAGACTTTTACACCAAATAGATCGGTGACCTGGTGGTCTATAGGTAAGGCGTCAGACTTCTATACTGAGGTTCTGGAGTTCAATCCTCGGTCCCGGCACAGATTTATCTGATTGCCAAACCCTTCCTTCACCTCTGACAAGACGTGTATTAATCACAAACTTGTGAATGTGTGGAATGCCAGGCCTCCACCTTAGTTCAAATCCCACGTTAAACTGTTGGTCCTCCATTTCATCTCACAATCACCCTACCATTAAACATTAGCGTAATTGCGTATAACCCAAACGGGTAGTAAGACGTGGTGCTAGTAATATTAATAATAATAACACCAAATAGAGGCAAGAGCTTTGTCCTGAATAGAGTCATCTCTTCTTAGATGTAACTATAAATTTCAAATGTAACTTTTGGTTCAAATTGGTTGAGAGCAAATAATTAGCATGGTTATCAGTTTAATACATGTTATTTCAGGTCCTAGAATTCTCGTTTTTTTTTAGCAGAACAAAAAAATTAGTAAGCTTATGAAAAATTGTGTTAAATAATTGTAAAATTGTATACTCAGTTGAATTAAATGTATTTATCCTTTATAAGACTTTTATTTTGTTTATTTATGTGGGGTTTTTGGATAGTCTAGATTAATAATATTTTGTGATTTTACTGGATGTATTAAAAAATCATAAACATATGTTTATTTTTATTTAATTTTAATAAGGTGATTAAAATCTGAGAAGGACACGTATTTTCAAGTTTATTATCCTGTTTTATATTTAAAATTAACGAAATAAACAAATCTGGCATTTAATTACTACACACAAATGAAAATGCTAATTTGGTTAATTGTAAACCCAAAAGAAAAGTAATAGCATCATTTAATTTAACCAACCTAAGGATTATTTATAAGCATGTCCTAAGTATGGTACTATTTATTAATTATACTTTGATAGTTTTCAAGTATTCTATAAAATGAAATAAGTGATAAAGCCCGAACTTTCGAGTATCTCGGTTGCTATTTTTCAATCAATTGAAAATGATTTCAGTATCAAGACTTATCCCGTGGACAGCAATAGATTATATATATATATTAATAGAATGAATGGTTGACCTCAGTGGTATTGTGGTAAGGTATTCACCTCAGTACCCGATGTTTTTTGTTTCAAACTCAGCTGAAGTCAACAACATTTTCTTGTACGATAAAAGTCAGTAACAAAACTTCCTTCGGAGGAAAGTTAAGTCGTGGGTCACATGTCATTTGTGGTATGTAAAATAACCTTGTAGTTTATCTGAAAATATCTTTCTAGAAAAATTAAAAGATTATTTCGCGCTCGCTCATATAAATTTAGTGTAGAAGGCAAGGAGGAACTAGTACATTTTCTTAGATCTACCTAGTACATGGGAAATCTACCAGATGGTGCGGGCAGCACTAACTAGCTTAAGGGCTGAGTCATTCCCACCTACGGATTGATATAAACTGCATCAAACTAACCCTTGGGTGGATGACTTAAGAAGAAGAGGAATTATTAATGAGTTTAAAAGCTTTACAGGTATTTAGTTTAGTAAGTATAGTAAAATTGTATCAAAACATAATAAAATTATAGGATATCCAATGTTATTAACCTTATATATAACTACAAAATTTCTGAACATTATTCAGTAAGTGAAAATAAACTAAATCTAAGCTCGATTGTTACATCTCACCTTATTAATTGTACCAGTGAATTAAGGGTACTATCGACTCACTCAAATCTTCGACTATAAGCTGCAAGCTTCTAAATATCTAGTTGTAAACTTGTAAACTATATCTCTCAATTAACAGGTATGTTATTAATCACCGTGCGTATAACCCGAACGGGTAGTAAGACGCGGTGCTAATAATAATAATAATAATATTAATCACCATATACGATATAAAGTTAAATTAAGGTAACCGAGTGTTAAATATCCAAATTAGATTTTTGTCCTACCTCCCATGGCCCCTTTCCCCCCGTGGCTGAAACAGTGTCATTATGACGTAGAATAAATGCAAGGTGTGCCAATAGGGGTGTGGCTTATTTGACAATACAAGTAGAGAGCAGATTTTAGATGATTGATCGGTTTCACAAATGCTTTTGCTCCTTTTGGGATGCACCAGACCGTTTCGAACAATACAATTTTTTATCTTTGTCACACGCATGACTCAGAGCCACAATCACTTAAGTGCTTCTAAGCTAACATGTATACATCACCCCCGGGGAAACTACTAAGCTACACCGTTAAGATCTTTCAAAAAATGACAAGGTGAGGAATGATATTTTTGAACAAGTCCACTTGGAATACAATAATCAAAGATTGTGAATCGTCATTATAATAATAATAATTATTATTGATATTATTATTATTATTATTATTATATGTTCTGTCTTACGACAGGTCCATTCCTTTTGTCAGTGAACTTAAACTGCCAATGCACCTTTTCCTCTGCTTCTTCCTTAAGCTATCAAAATTCTCTTCTTTCCTTTAAGTCATCCAATATTTTAACCTTCTTCCTCTTAAGCTCCTCTTTCCCACAATCTTTATTTCTATAATGTCATCATGCAAAAGACAGTTCCTCCTTGGGATCCATTGTTGGATCCAGTTTTCTTTTAACCGAAGAACCACATCAAAATCAGTTCTCATCTCAGCCACTCTTCTTGGGACATTCTCATTTGTCACCTTGTTTGTCCACCTGATCTTCTTCAGTCTTCTCCAACAGCACATTTCAAAGCTCCAGGTATTACTTTTCCATCTTCTTGAGAGTCCAAGTTTCTGCTCCTTACTGTGAGATGCTCCAAATGTAGCATTCTATCAATTTATTTCTCAGTTCCAAACTCAACTTGCCTGTCAGCAGTAACCTCTTATTGTTGAAACCTTTTGTGGCCAAGGCAATCCTTAATCTATTCTCCTTGGATAAGTAGGCATCCTTTGTAGGCCAATTTTCTAAGTACCTTAACTACTGATCGTTTTCCAACTCATGGTTTCCAATTTTTATTTTCATCGTCACTTCATTTTATGAAATGACCATCATTTTAATTCTCAATGTTGATATCCGTTAACGTCTTCTCCCTATGTCGTCATTAATCCTAATAAATATGTTTTTTTGTTAGGCTTGGCTGGGTTATAATATCTTATATTTACCTTAACTTCCTGTTAAACATGATTATTTTTACTTTTAAAACAAACATTTTTTGTAAATTATTTATTTTCATTATTTATCATTTACAAAATATTTATTATCACCTAAATTCAGAGTGTCGAGAAAGTTAAACCTGATTTGGGTAATTAATTACCAATTAGTAAAATACGATACAGATTTATTAACTTTATTTCTATTATAACAATTTTTTATTGGTTCTATCAGAATTTAAAAAATACTTTAAATTTATAATTAATTTAGTTGGTTAATTTAGTTCGTGAATCAATAAAAGTATCATAATGATCAAATTATTCCTCTTCATGATCAATGAACACCCGTAATCGTTGGCTGCCTACACTGTGAGATACCTTCTAACGCATTTCATTGTCAATAGTAGCAAAATGTTATTTTATGACTTGGGTAAGCTGTATATTAGTTATTGGCTTTTCCATGCATGCTAAACCATTATTGTTATCACCGCATCTTACCCCCTTCTTATGTTATATGGATATGAACTATTACGCTAAATTGTTAAGGTTTAGGAAGGTTGAATTTGGAGTAAATGTATCCACATTTGTATAAATGGAAAGTGGAAAAACATTTAGAAATAATAATCCTCAATAGAGTAAGGATGCCTAATCTGGGTAAGTTTTTATTTTGTAAGTTATATCCTTGTTGTTTACACGTTTTTGAGCCAGTGGAACACTGTAAATATAGATTATTAACTTATGTTGCATATTTTAAATTATCAAAATGAAATTGTCATTCTTTCAATATTACGAATAAAATAGAAAAACTATGCTATCTCCCCATTTTGAAAACACGTGCACTTAATATGGGGAGGTGTCTTTTATACACTAGTTTTTAATGAAAATGTGGACAAATTAAAAGAAAACCCTTATAAAACATGAATTTATTAATTTTTATTTTATAAATTTGAACATTTTATTGGAGTCATAGAATAGTTTTAATATATTTTAGTAAACAATCTTAGTGATTTTTCGGTTTCAGCTTATTTAACATAGAAAATAAAAGAGTATATTAATTTTTTTAAATGTACAATGTTATATCAAAATGTTTATAGTAATTTAATAACCTTCTGTTTTTTTGCAGAAAAAACATACATAATACAGCGGAACCAATATCAGCGCAATTTGTGTGGGACCATCTGAAACGATACTCTGAAAATTTAAAAGTGAGACCTGGACATGGGAATTAAACCCGGAATCTTTGGCCTAGTATGCCAATGATCTACCCACTGAGCTATCCAGGAATCATCCTGTGCCAAGGGTCATTCTTCACTCATATTTTAAGGCAGAGTCTATGATGAACGTACGGAAATCGTCGGCTACTAATGGGTGATTTTATTAAGATCACGAGCTATCAGATAAAGCAGTTAGAAAACTTGTAACACAAATGTGCATTAAAGTGTTTTAATATTACAGTTATTTGTAATTAATTATCAATAAATACATATGAAATATCTCTTACCACTTATAAAATGTGCTCCATTAAAAGTTTAGTCGAAAAATATTGTGAAATACTCAAAAACTAAACGAGCTCGCTACCCAAAACACACGATCTCAATAAAAATGCTGTCAACAGTATCAAGTCAAGATGGCTTTCTGGTGTAGTTCTGAGGTACTCTTCTAGGTATCAGCACATCCTGGACTGAGACACAAGAACTCACCAAATTAGGAGCCCTCCCCAAATTAGGCATTCTTACTCTACACCCAATAAGGATTTTAACACCAATCTCCTCGTCATCGGCAGTCTAGTATATTTCGAGAGGGAAGAGGTAGCCCGTTAGTAAGGCTGTGCCGGAAGGATCGAGAGGGGAATCAGGGCAGCTCAGAATATGAGACAACGATAAATTGGTGGTTATGGGGCGAATACGGCTCGGCTTTGAATACCGCGGTGAGCTGGTGGGTAGGAGGTTGAGACAGCTTGGCGTTGGATATTGCAGTGAGGTGGTGGGTTAGAAGACGACAGCTTGGCGTTGGGTACAGCGATAAGCTGTTGGGG
>CABFWB010000066.1:530157-572357 GCA_902151455.1 Timema bartmani | reverse complement strand
AAGATTTAATATTCATAATCATAATCATAATATAACACATACATACACACATTACAATATTTAATTGGTATTAAAACCCAGTAACAACAGACAAGAATATTTTGATTTTTGCTCTAAGATATTAAACACAAGTTTAAAAATGGATGGCTCAGTGACATACATGGTTCAACTAGATATTCAACAGCAGGAATTAAATAAAATAAAAATATTATAAATATGATAAATAGCCTGAACTCAAAAATAAGATCAATCACTGCCCCCCTGCATTACCATAGATGCCCCTCAGAAACAAATAGCTCAGTGGCAAGGGTTTCCATTCAGTCTGGATATATTTAAGATCCTGGAAAAATATAAGACGGGAGTGCAGGGGATGCGACAAAGGGTCTGTTTGTGCAGTTTAATTCTATTCACACGGTGACCTCAACAGTTCTTGAATATATGTCAAGGATATCCTGGAATTTAGTGCGCTAAAAAGTTTCTCATATAATGCCGCTATATTCATGAGAGATATTCAATTACACCATGTTTTAATTGATAATTATTTTTAACGCTGGGCCGATAAGCCATTTTGCAGATATTTCTGATGTCAATATTGCCGGTTATCGATGCCGATTTAGTTTTTGTAGTTTACAGGATAAATTAGCATCGCCAAGTTAATCAAAACAGGAAAAATCCCACGAAAAGCATTTCTAGGTATTTTTTATTTAAGTACAAATAAAAGTATTCCCAGGAAAGTTTTGTCTTTGCTGTTTTTTATATTATTAATGCTCAATTTAATGATACATCTATTAATTTTCAGTTAAATGACAAAATAACCAAACAACTATTTCAACAGCACTTCGACATAATGCTTAAACGCGCTTTAAGAACCGATCTCAGGGAGTGATCTATTGAGTGGATCTTGGAACGCTCAGTAATCAGCATGCAGCCGATGTCATGCACCATGAAGAAAAGAAAAACACATGATTGATTACTGAACGCAGTTCTGTGTAGTTAGACCCTAAAGTACGCAATAGCACAATAATGATACGTTATCGTGGACATATTCATTGTTTTTTCTGTGTGAATAAGTTAGGGTTATGTAAATAAAATATAGTTTAGTTAATTCAGCCAATAGAAAAAAATAGGGGGTATATAAAATATAGATAGCTCAAATCCAAAATGAAAATTATTTAAATAGAAAGCAAAATGCTGTGCGCATGCTTGGGCCTCAGCTCGTACTGAAAGATGTAGGTAGTATTTCATAATATGTTGGTATTCAATCAGAACTACGTTACTTATAGCCATAATATGATTTATTTTTAATGGATTATAAATCCACAACAAATAAAATCATACTGGTCCACCTAATAGCGTTTTTGATAGTGTTTAACTTTGTTACTTCAGGAAATCTTTATCTCTAATATATTTATCAAGTATTTTATAATTTGAAATAAGCCTTAAGGTAAATAAAATTGAGTTATTTATTTTGTTTAAAATGTTGGTTTTGCTGTTTATTATAAAATATCTAACGCAGAATTAAAGAATTTGTGCTTACATGCAAAAGACCGTATTTAAATATTTTTGTTTGAACTAGGAATTATATTTTCATGACTTGAGAATTAAAAATATATCTATAGATTTTGAATTATCGGCATAAAATATCTGCATGATTAAAAACAGACTATTCCTGGTTGATTGTGCCGATATCAGCCGACAAATCGGATCGGTTATCGGCATCGGCTCAGCACTAATTATTTTATTTATTTTGGCAAAAAAAAGTTTTGCTATGAAAACTGCAAAAACACTGACCTTTTTTCATGTTCCCTACACCCCAACTTAAAAATAAGTCAATATTTTCTGTAATATGATGTGAAAATTTATGTTTTTTAGATTCTCATAAAGTCCTGAACGTGGAATATATTTTGCAAATTAATAAAATGCTGTTATGTTAGAATATATATTATTCATATAGCCAAGATGGAGGCATTTTACTAAATTGACCTGGCCACAGGCTGGAAACAGTTGACGATGATGATAGTGAAATAAAATGTAGTAATTCCTTGAAAAATGTCAATTTTTTTCTAGGGAAAAAAAATTTATTTTGAATGAAGACCCTGAATATCACAGATAATTTAAAATAATATATCATGTAATGTAAAATTTAAATTTTTTAAAAAAGCTCAATAGATAGCAATAATAACATTAAGAAAAGGTGACCATTAAAAATATAATTGTGGTTTTTACAATCTTAATGATATGTTTAAAAATAAAATAATATAAATATAATATGTTTATTTAATATCACTCTTTAAAATTTTATGCATTCACATCTACACAGATAATGAAATAGAGATTGTGAACCACACTTAGAATGTGAAATCACTCTTAAAAGGCACAACATTGGCAATAACCAACAAATATGAATCAAAAACTACATACAAAACACTCTCAAGAAATGAACACTCATGTGTGAATGGTTTAAAATAGAGCTCGGCGAGTACTCGAGACAAGTTTTGAGTTTGGACTAATAATTGATATCCGACTACATAAAAACATTAAGGTTCCAATCTCACTCTATAAATAAGAGAATAAAAACTACTTTATACAGTGAAAATATGTTTCTTTAAGGGAAACATCGTTTCACCTCTTGAGGTACATTTTGACATTTTTGTAAAACAACAAAGACAAGTATACTTGTGCTGTAGAGGATATTTTGAGCATATGTGAAAACTCAACTTTGGGAACCATCAGTCAAGTTCATACCATAACCGATTTAGTTATTGTATCATATCTGCATGAAAGGGTGCACATAGTCTCGTGCAAACTCTTTAAAGGGCTACTAATATAAATTTCCTCCTCATTTTTCCATCCTTTCTCCAGGAAAATGGTTGCCCATTTAATTAAAATTCACATTATTTATCCCGTGTCCTTAAATTGGCGTATCCTGGCAAAAATAGCTCTATCAACAGTATGATCTGCAGCACTAACATCAAATGACCCATACTGGTGGGCATGCAGACTAAATGTCAAGCTCATCTAGTCTGATTTGCTGGTGACGGGGTGGTCAGGGTTAGAAGCTCAGCTGAGTTTTCTGAAGGTAGTGTATCGTAAATGATTTATTACTCTCCTCTAATGCCATTGAGCGTATAATTACTCTTAATTCTATCTTCTTCATCCCTAGCTCAATGATATTAAATTGATAACACAAAGGGGTAGTAAAATGTGAAGGAAAAATATTTACCTTACCTTGAAACAAGCTTGATATATTGAAGACTATTTTTTATAAAATGACATAGACTTGATTAATTTTACTTTCATTTAATTAACTTACACCTCTTTTCCAATCAAGACCTCTAGCAAACCTGTACCACAATGTACTGATGCCCCCTTGCTCAAAATATTGTCAACCTCTTGCAACAGTAGGAGTGTGCTTAGTTTCAAAAATTTAAAAGTGAGAGCTCAACTCAACATTTATTTGGTTTGATATCACAATTTTCTTTGGAAATATTTTGAAGCAAACAAAAACACATCGACAAAAGTGCTTACAACCCCAAAATTTAACGAAAAGTAGATTAGTTTAAATTAAATGACATTTTAAAATGTTGGCTTGGTAATATATTTTTTTTGACATTTTTAGAGATGGACTTGGCTCTTGATCAGAATATATTATTTCACAAATGGTCCTTTACAATGAGTAATTAACTGAGAAGCTTCGAAAACTTTCAATTTACTTTGAATATTCATAAGTTTTGGGTTTGATCTGAAAATAAAATATCAAGTTCAACAAATTATGCAGCTTTGTCAATAAAAATATGTAGAGTTAAAATACACATTTACATTAAATTTTTGTCCTTTTGTGCTGTTTTGTCCCTCCAAAATTAATATTCACACAACAAAGATCTAAAATAATTAAATTACTTAATCATTTTAAAATTAAATATGTTAATCATGTACACAATATATTTTTTTCTCCAACATAAAACATTTTTTTAAATATTCAAAATTGAATTCAGCTTCGAGAATATTACATATTATTCTAATGGATTTTACTTCGAATTGAATAAGTTGACTTCACACACCCCTACTAATCAGCTGGTTGATCCACTAATTTTGTTTTGAGGATTCAAAATGTTTAAGAATATTATACTTCCTTGCCTTTACTCAAGTTTATTTAAGTCAAATGATGTGTTGTATTCAGGGAGATTTGATTTTTATTTTAACAAATCTCCCCTATATTTGGACATGTTTAAAGTAAAAGTTTAAAAAAAAAGTAACCCTTTGACTTCCCTTTAAGACTTTTCTTAGCATTTGCTCAAGATTTATTTTTTACTTCGCTTTACACGCGAAAAAGTGAGCCGAGCCTCTCTTTCTGCAACAGTGTGCTAATCACTGACTGAGGAATGCTCTGAAGAACTGGCTCTACTGCCAAGAAACATGGCAGCATGATGGTCTCGCGACATCGACACTGCGCTGCCTGCCACCTGGTGGCGAGCGTTCATGGTCTTCGCCACACTCTGCACATATGTGACATCCGGTCGGCGGTTGGGATCCGCATTGATACACACTTTTATCAGGTCACGCAACTGCAAATAAAATCAATTTGATCAAAATTATGTATTAATGGAGAAAATAATGTTTATGATCTTAAGTTTCTGCCTCTGATTGTATCTAGATTAGGTGAATAATTTAACTAGTTGTAAGATGTAGAGACTGTTTCTGGTAGAGGGTAAAGATTATGGTATGTTAATACATAGTGAAATAAAGTCTATAGCTGGATCCTCTTATGAAGAAACGGCTAAAAATCTTATTATAACAGAATTCCATCAATCGGTTGTTTGCGAGTACTTGAATTTTGAGCTCAAGCCTTAGTGTGAGCGCATGTTATAAATAAAATGCTTTACAGTTTTGGTAAATTTGAGCTTAATGTATAAAGCTATTTCTGTGTTGTATTATGTGTCTTTTGATGGAATTATCCGATGCATTGACAACCCACATCCTAGCTATATGCATTTTCTTCACTTTTATTTTACATATACGTTTTATTTAATCATACTATGTACAGTGGTTTTAAGTTTTACCAATGAACACCACACCAGTCCCGGACTCACGCGGTTTTACCACTAAACATTTTGTACCTGTCTCGCTCTGTACTCTACACTCTGACAGAATCTTTTAACCTTCTGAGTACAATGAAATGATAATTAAATCGAACAAACAGAATAGATTTATAGCAACAGAAGTTAAACATGATTATATACTAAATTTCAAGCATTGGTGGCAGAGGTATTTTAAGAAAAACACAATATTCGTTGCTTCTCAGAGAAAAGGTATTCTGAAAGATCAGAAGGTGTATTTTGGCATTATAGCTTCATGATGTTTACCTATGATGCCAACACTCCAGGAGTTGTAGCTGCATCATCGTATATTGGTGGATTAGACACACATTTATTTAAGCTTGGAAAATAAACAAAGATACTACCACTCCCTACAGAGAAAGCATTCACTTCATCAGTGGCCATTCAAGAAAAAAAGCTGCAGGGCATGAGAAAAGTCCTTCAATGTAAATTATCCCACATGGGCGTGTACATTTTTATAAGAAACTAATGTAGTGTTCTACTAACTCTAAAACCTTGGACATAGAGGTGGTAAATGATGGATAAGTAAAGAAAATTAAAGCAATATTTTGTGTTGCATGGGTTTTTAATTTTGTTTCTTTTATTTTTAATTTTTAAAAGGAATCTTACACAAAATAGGTGTCTGCTTTGTTGTCAACTGAGGAGTATGTGTAAGCTGCCATTCAAAAAATTAAAATTTGGTTGCACTATTTTTTGGAAGTGAGCCTGTGAGAGAATGCTTTTGTTTCCTATGACGTTTTGAATTTAATTTGTGAAGAATAAATGTTATTAATCTGTAATTTAATGTAACTATATATTTTTATTATTAGCACCGCGTCTTACTACCCCTTCGGGTTATACTCACTTACGCTAATGTGTAATGGTAGGGTGATTGTGTGATGAAATGGAGGACCTACAGTTTAACGTGGGATCCGAACCACGGTGGAGGCCTGGCATCCCACACATTCACAGATTGTGATTAATACATGTCTTATCAGAGGTGAAGGAAGGGTTTGGCAATCAGATAAATCTGTGCCGTGACTGAGGATTGAACCCCGGACCCCCAGCAGTCTGACACCTTACCCCTAGACCACCAGTTCACCCACATTTAACAATATAGATTGATTGGTTAATGTGTTATGGTGTATTCCTAAAAGTGAGAAAATAAAAACTATACATTTTATCAGGCTATCAAAGTTGTTTTTATTGGGTACTTGTTAAAACAACTTGAGTCCCAGAATTAAAAAAAATTGTATTAAAAAAGTTTTGAATTTCTATATTACAACTGTACTAATTCTATAATAAAAGGAACTTATTCATGGTTATCATGTAAAAATTTCACAAAACTAACATAAAAACAACTCACAAGAGATAGTTTATTTCTATTTTTTTCAAAACTTACTTTCTGTGACTCATGTGGTTTTACAAATAACCGATTCAATTTTAAACCTAAAAAAAAACAAAAACGAATAACTGTCTAGTTATTTTTAAATAGTCAAGTTTAAAAGTATATTTAGCAACACATTTTGAGGCGGCAACGTCTTTGGTGTACAATTTCACAAAAATATGATTAAATATTGAAAGGAAAATAGAAAGGCAAGCCTACACACCAGAATACTGTAGGCCTCCAGGTCCACAATTAAAACACAATAATAATAATCATCATCATCATCATCATCATGAAACATTTCCAGCTTTTTGCCGGGTCAGTTTAGTCAAATGCCTCCATCTTCCTCTATCCTTCCACTATTCTTCCTCTCACTTGAACACTTTTGTTATCTGTTTCTTCCATCTCTTTCTTAGCCTCCTCTGATGTCTTTTTCCCACATACTTCATTTCCAACATTTCCTTTGGCGTTCTCTCTTTTTCCATCCTTGTTGCATGGCCATATCATCTCAGACTTGCTTGCTCTACTATCCCATGTACTCCCTGTACCCCAACACTTCCCCGGATAACTTCATTCCTAATCTTGTTTCTCCTTGTGACAACTAACATGCTTCACGCAAACTTCATTCCCATGGCCTCCACTGTTCTAGTTTCTCTTACACTCAATACCCATGTTCCTGCTGCATGTCTGACAATGGGTACAAAATACGCCCTGCACAACACTTTCTTACACTTCAAGGGAACTTCCCTTTTCCATAGCAGGTCTCTTACAGACCTATAGATCAACTCTCCCTGCTCTCCTCTTTATCATTAAATCCTCTCTACTTCCACCTTTCGCCTCAATCACACTTACAAGATTCACAATAATCCTTACAATGTTTATTTAAATACAGCCGTTTGGCGCCATTTTTTCTTGTTAGGAAAAAATATACTTGTATGTTATAAATCTTTCTGCATAACAAAATCTTAGTGTGAATTTAATTTAATATATCCATACTTATTATTGTGTTCTGCATCTTTGACTTTTGCCGTAGTTGGTTATTTTGCCATTAAATTGTTTGTATCTTCAAAATGTTATTCCTTTGGAATACAACTATACATACATGCTAGTTGATATGGTTAGTAACTAATAACATAACAGAAACAACACATAAAGAGGACTGCAACTTTATTTTTTATTTATTTTTTATCACCGTGTCTTACTACCTGTTCAGGTTATACATATATATGATCATTACTCTAATGAAATAGGGATGAGAAAGGAAGTATTTTAGAGGAAATCTACCAGCATTAGCGTAAAAGAAGAGTGGGAAGCCATTTAAGGAAAACCACCCTCAGTTGACCCAACTGGGATTCAAACCCCCATCTCCCCTTCTTCAGCAGGCCAGTCTAACAAGAGCATTCGGCCAATGAAGCGATGTTACACTTTATTTATTTTCCACTGAACTTGGCGATTTGCCAGATATTTTAGACCTACAAACAAACAAAGAGTTAATATTCTAAAGGGGAATTCCATGGTTTCTGGATTAAATAAGAAATATTAACCTAAAGTAAAGTTGTTCTATTACCTCGCGAGAGTAGATATCCGACGGCAAGGGTGGATAGTCGCACTCTTCTATCTTCCTGCACAAGGTGTAGAGGTTCATTTTCTCTCCGTAAAATGGAGACTGCAGTGCTGCCATCTATTAAGAAAATTAAAATAAGATTTTCATAAAACGTTATACTTGGGAGAGTGAGTTTAACCATTTATACAATTGTTATTTCCACTGCTACTTGCATACTAATATGTGTTGAAAAACTTAATAAGAACTGTGATAAAACCCACATGGGTGGTCGCACAAACTAAAGTGTCAGGCTCACAATAAACAGGATCAACGGCGCTTGGGAGGTAGAAGTTTGTATCTCAGTCGGGTTTATTAAGGGTTATTTTAAGCTCCAACACTAAAATTATTGAATTTCCTTTAAGGCTGTTGGCCCTGTCATGTGCAAGTCTAAAAACCTATTTTGTGGGATGGTGGGCGGGAGGGTGAAAGGCGTGGCGTGGCTTCACAGCCGACCAAAGTCTTCTTCCGCGCCAACAAGAACAGATGGATCACGGAAAACGTAGATGGAGCTAGCTACAGGACAGCTCTTGCGGTAAAATCATACGTTTGTAAATATCAGTTTTCTTGAGAGGGAGCGGAATTTTATGCTAATTTTTAACACCCCTTCTAAGATAATGTATCGATGTTTATTAATTGTTGCATTTTCTTATTTTTTGTTATGAAGCCGGCAATTTTCTATTGAAAAATGTCAAAATTATCGATATTTGATCACTGTTAAAATTATAGAGGAGGTGTGTAAATAAAAATTATTTTGTTCAAAATTAGGATTTGAATAATACTCTCATTGATAAATAATTATGTATGGTAATTTTTCAAAAATAAATTAATTTAATGATAGTTTACTTATGACACATTTTAGAAAATTTGAAATATTTTAAAAATTGGCTATTAAGATTGAGTTCAAAATGGGTATCTGGAAATAGTTTTTTATGATAAATAAGAATATATTTTAATTTTACAAACATAAATCATTTTAGAGAAGTTTATAGATAATTAATTTTTGAAAATTTGATAATTTCAAAAAGTGTTTAGAATATTTTTGTTAAAATTTATATACAGTATTAAGAATGTTTAATACCACAAATGACACGAGACCAACGGCTTTATTTCCCCTCCGGAAGAAGTTGTGCTACAGATTTTTATCGCTCAAGAAAAATCTGTCAACCTCAGCTAGGTTTGAACCCACAACCATTGGGCTAAAGCTATTCCCCAAGTCCAGGTATCCTCCGTATTTTTGCAATATCATGTTTTCTCAACAATATTGTGTATTTTTTTTGTATCAAAAAAATAAATATGTCTAGGTACCTCGTAAAGCAGGCAACCAAGAGACCAGATGTCACTCCTGAAGTTATATCCGTGCTCATGGATCCTCTCAGGGCTCATGTAGTATGGTGTTCCCACGAGTGAGTGCGCTGCCGTTGTTTTAGAACTGAAGAAACGACCAAGACCAAGGTCACCCAACTTCACAACACCTTTAGCAGTGATGAACACGTTTGCTGGTTTGATGTCTTCGCAAATAATCATAATTATGTTTTCACAATATAGGCCAGTTTTTCTAAGTATATGATAACAGAAGGTGAAAAAATATTTGTATCGAAACAGAAAAAACTTTTGATGTATTGTTTAGGTTCAAAGTTAAGCTAGACAAAATACATACAGTATTTTTAATGTTTTATAATATTATTTTTACTGGAAAGTTTAAGATCTCATTTGAGCTTTAAGAGCTCAATATTTTGGAACATCCTGAGATTATTAAAAGGTTAATTTTAGAACTATTAAAAGGATACGCATTACAGTCAGTCCAAGTGTATTACTTCATTGGTGAGAGAGAGTTTGTAGATCCTGTAAAGTTAAAATGTTGATTGTATGGTACGGAAATATACAAAAATAGACTCATTACCATAATATTATAATTTTTAACCAACATTAATTCATAGAAGAAGTATGCAAGTTCAGGAAAATCACATTTTCTGAAATACCTTCTGATATTATTCTTCAAAAAGTGAGTTTTGAGAAAATACCTAAACACCTAGTCAAAATAAATTGAGTGCAATTTTGGGGGGGATTCATACCTTTTACTATAGCGGTTATTTACTAGCTTAAACTATGGGGTAGAGATGAGGAGGATAGTTGAAGATGCTGCACCCACCTTTATGTAGAAAGAGAAAATCACATTTTAGTGTAGAAAAATATTCCCAATGCACCCAGCCAGGATTTGTACCTGTGCAGGTAAATTGACTGCAATAAGTTATTTTTATTACACTTAAGATACCTTATCATCGCTGATAAACCAGAAAATCAGATACACAACTATATTCGAACCAGAAAACTTATTAAGATGAGTTTTTCTGGATTCTTCATTTGACAACTGTGAAATAAGGTTCAGTTTGATAGTATTTTAATTTTAAAATAACTATCTTTAATTTTTGTAAAATGGAATTCAGAAAACCGCAGTATGTTGCGATGTCTGGTTGGAACTGTATTAATCTACCTAATTTAAGCAACTTATCCCGTAGCTCTTAAAATGTTAAATAAAAAGTTAGCATCCTCCCAAACTTATAATTCCGTTTCCAGAACATTGGGTAAAAGGCCTTAGTTTCAGGTAATCAATAATATATTTGTTAGCAGGTGAGTTTAAATAAAATTCAGCTAAAATGAATTTGAAAATTCCTCAACTTTTTCTTGTTAACTTAAAAGTCTAAATATATGTGAAAGATAACCAACTTATTCGGTAGTTTTTACCACAATTATTTGAAAACCCCAATTTCATTGTCTTTTTTGTTTACAGCAAGAATTAAAATAGAAGTTTACTAAATTGTTTCTTTGATATATATATATACAGAGTAAGCGATCCGGTGTTTATTTTGAAATATACTCCAGATCTTTCACTTTTAACTACACAAATTTGTCAAACCTTGGTTACTATATTGTGAAGGTTATTATTATTATTATTATTATTATTATTATTATCACCGCGTCTTACTACCCGTTCGGGTTATACTCACTTACGCTAATGTGTAATGGTAGGGTGATTGTGAGATGAAATGGAGGACCTACAGTTTAACGTGGAATCCGAACCACGATGGAGGCCTGGCATTCCTCGCATTGACAAGTTGTGATTAATACACGTCTTGTCAGAGGTGAAGGAAGGGTTTGGCAATCAGATAAATCTGTGCCGGGATGGAGCATTGAACCTCGGGCCCCCAGCAAATAAGTCTGACACCTTACCCCTAGACCACAAGGTCACCTGTGAAGGTTGTTAAATTATTATTATTATTATTATTATTAGCACCGCGTCTTACTACCCGTTCGGGTTATACGCACTTACGCTAATGTGCAATGGTAGGGTGATTGTGAGATGAAATGGAGGACCTACAGTTTAACGTGGAATCCGAACCACGGTGGAGACCTGGCATTCCTCACATTCACAAGTTGTGATTAATACACATCTTGTCAGAGGTGAAGGAAGGGTCCGGCATTCAGATAAATCTGTGCCGGGACCGAGGATTAACCCCGGACCAAGGTTGTTAAAAAAACTTTCACTGAATATTGCAAAGTTAGTTAATTAACTATCACCGCATCTTATTAACTGTTCAGGTTATAATTTGCATATATAATAACTACTATAATGTGTTAGGAATGATGAAGGAATAATTTTAGAGGTAATCTACCAGCATTTGCATGGAAAGAGAGTGGGGGAAACTATTTAAGAAAAAAAATCACCCTCTATCAACCCAATCGGGATTCGAACCCCGATCTCACTTTCATCAGCTGGCCAGTCTGATATGAGAGTGATGTCTTAGACCATTCAGTCACTGAACCGGATTTTTGCAAAGTTTCTCGACTTGTTGCTAACCTATAAATTCCTTAACTTTATCCTGTTCCCCCCTGTGTTGGTAACCCTGATATGAGATTGTGTTAAACAACAAGTGAAACTTTCTACACACCTCTATGCATCACTCGTTTTGAGTGCATATGCGCTAAAGCATTACACAATTGAACAAAATATTTCCAAATGGTACGTTCTGGGATGAGACGTCTTTGTTTTCGGAAATGTTTGATCATCCTAGAGAGGTCCCCAGCATCTGCAAGCTCTAGCACGATGTTCAGTTCATTGTCTTCGATGAAGGATGACATATATTTTATTATGTTAGGATGGTTTAGTTGCTATAACAGAACAATAATTAAGAATGATTCAGTTTATATAACATCTTCAAATAATTATGTAACCTAGCGTATCGATAAATGAAAATTACAAGCTTAGTTATTAAAGTAAAAATGCCATTAAAAAAGTTATTACAAATGTACCAATTAAATTATCTCATAACTTTATTTGATATTGCTACAAGCTGAAGAAAGACTCACTTATGAACTTATGGCATGTCCAATTACCTGGGAAATTAGATACATAATTATGCTCTTACAGGAAACAGTATCAAAGTAGATTTTTATACATGATTTAATTAACAGTTCTGTAATATTAGGATGAATGAAATGTTTACCTTTATTTTAAAATAAAAATGTATTATTAATAAGACTCAACACGTAGCCTCGGAATCAGGACATACCACAAGATGACGACCATTGAACCATTTTAAGGACTAAGAATAATTAGTATACATTGAAAATTAGATGAGGTCACATACGAAGAGAAGGAGGGGGGAATATAGGATATCATGGAAGAAAGAGGTGTGAGACTGACAGAGACTAGACTTTGTGGGGAGAAGTTTAAAAAGAAGAGGTAAAGTAAGTTACCTAAAGTTATGTGTTATGTATTGTGGAAAAGAGAATAGGTCACATGAAGTGACTGTAATAAAGGACCCAAAATTATCACCATACATACAAGAGGTAGAATTGATATATGAAAGATTGATGAGGGGCTCTATCTGCATTGGAAACAGTGTATATAATATATTTGAAATATATATATTCTAGAACAGAGACGTTTTTGATGAAGAAAGCAAATTTTTTTTTGGATATGTTAGATTAAAATCAACATGACAGACAGATGAATATAGTAGCCTAATTGGAAATCTAAATACTTGTGTTGCATGGGAGGTTCATAAATTGCTTTTATGGATATTAAAAAAAAGCTTTTGATTCGGTTCCGAAAGATATGTTGTGGAACTGTTTGGAATCTCGCTTATCACCACATCCTACTACCTGTTTAAATTATAAGTATATAGGCTATGATAATTACTCTAATGGGGTAGGGATAAGGAAGGAAGCTAGGATTTTACAGGTAATCTAGGGCATTCAAATTTCAAACGGTTTATGGGGAAGGACCACTCTAAATAGATTGTCAAAGAGTCTAATTTTCAAAACATATTTTCTAAACATTTGACAAAGGTGGGTCCCCAGGCCCTCAAATCAAATCTCCCCCCCTTTTTTTTTGCTAACTGCCCCCTTGACAAATAAGATTTCGCCGCTAATTAATGAATTCAAATATTATAAAGATAGAAAGAGAGGGTGGCTGCGCTTTGCCCTTGGTACCAGGCCCGGTTTAAGCACCTGGCGGGCCTGCTAACAATATAGCTTTTTGGCAAGGTAGCGGGGAGGAGGAGTTGATGTGCTGGCAGAAATATTTGGTGCAGACAGGGTTGAAGATGAATGTTGAAAAAACAGGTTTTAAATATTAGTAGAGACGAAAATCAAGAGTTGGTTGGTAACATCGATGAGACACCCATAAGAAATGTAACTAAAGCCAAGTATCTGGCAGTGTTTATATAAACAAAGGTGGAAATAGACAAGATATAACAGAGAATAGTGGAGTATAGTCAAAATGAGAAAATGTTGTAACCAGTCCTAAAAGACAAAGATGTACCAAGGAAAGAAAGCCAAGATTATTTTTTAATAGTATATTGGTACCAATATCGACTTATGTAACCGTCACAGAGTCATTAACAATGGTAGATAGGAGCAGAATCCTGGCAGTAGAAATGGGGACTCTTAAAATCAATAATGAATGTGACAAGGTTGGACAGAATTAGAAATGATAAAATAAGGGAGGGAGTTGGTAACACAAGACGTGTGTTGAAGAGAATAGAGGGTTCACAGATTAGAAGTAATGGGCATGTTGAGAGGATGGATGAGGATAGAGTCGCAAGGAGATGGCGTGGAGGAAATTCTGCGGGAAAATATTGTGCCATCTGTAGAGAAGCTGAGAGGGAATTGAAAGTTTTGGAATTGTGGTGAGTGGAGGAGAAGGTTGTTTCAACTGACAGGCTAGTGCCTACCTAGGAGCAGTAGTAAGAAGAATAACGTTTAAATTCTAACAACTCAATTTCTTATCTAACGCAGAAAAACACACCACAATGTGGTACTAGGTTCCAGCTATGATCCATGTTAGCCATGACCTAAAACAGGATCTTAAATTTATTCTTCTACAAAAATTATAAGTTTTTTTAGCACTGTATCTTACTACTGGTACCTGTTTGGTACACTTATGTACTAATTAAGGCAAATGGTTTTAGGGATTTGGAAGGTCATATTAAGAGGACGTGTCTCCGCATTTGTGTGTACAGAGAGTGGAAAACCACCCTCAATACACCTGATCGAGATTCGAACCTCGATTTCCTCGTCATCAGCAGTCTACTTTACTGCGAGAGTAGTGCCTTAGAACATGTAATCAAAAATGCAGGTGTATATATATATATATATATATAAATGATTTGTTCTTGCTGTTTTTGTGGAACATAAGTTTGGGAAATGAATTTCCCCTAGGTAAAAATTAAATATTAAAATTTCATGTCACTACTAGGCACTTATATGTTTATATAATTTATGTTAGTCAGTGAACGTATTAGTGCTATCTGGGCATGGTTTGCGATGTCATAAAAAAGAAGTTGAAGTTTCTAAAATAATATCTTGAGCTGTATATTTGTATGCAAAAATACCAAAATGTTCTACTGCCACTGGAATTTACTTCAAATCCTGTTACTTGGACAAACAATAAAGTTGAAGTTCACAGTTTTAGTTTGGCCTGGACAACTTTTTACAGCTGGTTTTGCAGCCTATCAATATTACATTTTGACCTAAGATTCAAAAATTTCTACAAAGTTGTCTGTCACAATTTAAAATACAGTGATGAAAAAAGTTTGGTAGGTATTGAAAATGCACCAACCTGCAGTAAGTTGATTTCTTTCATGCAGTCTAGACGTGCCTTCGCATCCATCATATCAAATATCTGAACTTTCTTGAGTGCTACAATAGATCCATCAGTTCGGCAGCGTGCTCGGTAAACTACACTAAACTGACCTTTACCAATTTTCTTCTCCACATCGAATAAAGAAATTGATTGGTAAAGCGAGTTACCTAAATTGGCTGTCAAGGCCAATATTTCGGGATTACTCATTCTTCTCAAATAAGGGATATCAACTTACCACACCTAAAAATGACCAAAAAATAATTGAAAAGGAATAGGGGCTTATCTACTTTGTGTATTATATAAGCTTAACATATTTAAAAAAATAAGTGATGGTAAATAGGCCTATCATAGTTATGTTTAAAGTTTAGTGTGGCTTTTTATTAATTAAATTAGGTCCATTTAATTGGAATTAGGTTGACTACCATACCTAAATTTATTTTTAACACCGCGTCTTTATACCCATTTGAGTTATATGTTCACAATTAACTATTATGGATTCATATTATAGGTGCTTTTTAGTAAACATGAGAGGTTATTGGTGTCAAACAATGGTTGACTAATAGTGAACCCTACTCTAACTTTGCCAACTTCAAACTTAATTACTTGAATATGAATTTGTCAGTAATAATATCAATAATAATTACTACTACCAATAACTATCTAAAAATATTTACTCACCCTGCAAAGCTACCCGACACCATATGTGCAGCCCCATTTAAAATGAATTATTTTCTTCATAAAATTATCTAAACTATACTATTTTTAGGCAGGATTAAAAAATTATTTAAAAATAACATTATAAATGCTCTCCTCTAGTCATGTGAGCCAAGTCAAACAATCTTTGTTAGCGGCTATATAGTACAACCATGGCATGTGCCTATTTATGCTCAGTTTGATTTGTCTAGTAACCAATGAAAATAATTTTAAAAATTACATCAATATGTTCTCTCCAAACTTTCTCGCATCCGTTGTTTATTATATATACCACAAAGGTTGCATTAGAATTATTTTTTGGAAAAAACACTTAAAAAATATTTCACTCACATAGGGCCTACTTTGGATTCAAGTACAGTAACCTTAGTTGTGTTTGTCATCTAAGGTTATTGGCTTTTAAATCAAGTATGGTAGGTCTATTTTTTTTTAATATGAAATAAATTGAAAGCATTTGATGACTAGACCTACAATATCAATTTGGTCATTACCAATATCGGCATAGGCCGATTTTATAAACTCATATAATTTAGTTCAGTTTTGTAATTTGACTGATCTCACAAAAATAATGTATAGGTAAGATATTTTATATAAAAAAAGGAAAACTATTATTTGTGGTAAAGAACCTCACATCCATCATAAAATCATAAATAGGGAATTATGAGTTGGAAAAAGCCTAGGTAGGACCAGCAAATTTGAAGATGAGAAAAGGTAAAGGCATACAAACAAATTAACTACAGGAATAGTACACAAAAAGAGCATGATTCTTTAATCCTTTTTTCTATGACTTACTATGAGAAATAAAATAGTGTATACCACCTATATACACATCAGAACAAGAGCAAATCTCCAATGATAGCAAAATTAATATTGCAAAGTGAAAAGTTGTTGTTGATACTTTGAAGATTAGGTTTTGTTTGGATGAGATAGTTTATAATATAATTAAAATGTTAACTAACCAGTATTGCATATTAAAATATATTATTAGTTCTATGTCATGACATTCTTTTATTAATTTATATTCTTTAGTAAGTATTAATGTTCTTTCATGGTTAAGGTGAGTTAGTTTTTTTTATATATATATTTTTTAATTAGATAGGTCTCAGTAGTATATGGAATGATTTTAAAATATAAATTTTGTTGTCATTGGAAATTTGTTTTTGTGTGAATAAGTTAGATGATAAAAAAATTATATTTTCCATAAAATATTATATAAAAACAATTTAAATAACCCCACCCTATTTGTGTTGTAAACACTATGAAGGTGAATTCTATGTACAGTAGTCATACTTTAACAACAAAAATTCGGATAAAATCTTGATTTTGAATGGTACCTAATTGAAAGTAAGAAAACTTGAGCTTTTTTTACTTGGTATGTCAGAGAGAAGTTGAAAACGTAATAAATACAACGATTTATTTGTAAATAAATATTATACTTATTACAATGTTAATTAGTACACATAGGAAATTGACTTAAAGCTAGTGTGATTCCAAAATATAAGTTTTTTGATTGATTTACAAACAAAAATATGATGGCGATTACCTCAGGACAATTCAAAGGCACTGATTATGACACATTCTAGATAATCAATAAATTCCACATTTCAACACGCAAGACAATCGTGTAGCCAACATTTAACTCATCGCGGGCCGAGTAGAATGCAAAAGCAAAGATAACAATAACAACTGTATTTCAAGTCATACACCTTGTATCTATTGACAGAGAATATAAGGCTGCCATCTAGCGGTCAGTAGATGAAACAAATTATAAAACTTTAGTTTAAACAGGTTGAGTTTTAACTGATGTTACAAAAGTTAGGAGCATCTTCCTTATGAAACACTAGAAAGAAAATGTGAATAAAGTTTTACTCTGAAGATATTATTAAGGAAGCAATTAATCGTTGAAAATTATGTACTTAAGATTAAACATCAAATTTTATAACAATGTAATAAATGAGTTGGAAACAGTAACTGAAGAGAAGTATTTACTTTTATTACTCAATGTACAGTAGGTAACCCTAAAACATCTCTTATGCAAACATTAGTGTCTTGTCATAGCAGATGTTCAAATTGCCGGCCACCAACATCAAGACAGCACCGACATCACCGTAGCATGGACCGTTACATTCTTTGAAACATGCCTGGTGTGTTTTGGACACTGTTCCACGCTGCAACGATTCAGGGCTAAAAGTCAGGTTCGCGTTTCACAGGTGTACTGTACACGGCACTTTTGATGTTGGCCCCACAGAAAGAAATCCAGGGGATTCAGGTCTGGCGAGCGTGCTTACCATGGAACAGGCCCTCGGTTACTGCGTAGCAAGGTGAAAGCATTTGATTTTCGACGGCTCATTGCTCCCTTAATAATGACTTCAGAGCAATACTTTATACACATTTTCTTCCTAGTTTTTCATAAGTAATATGCTCCTAACTTTTATAACATAAGTTAAAACTCACCCGGTATAATAATAGATATCTCATGGCATAATAAAAAACGTTAATTTATTCTACTTGCAACACTCTAACTAGAGATAAAAATATTCTATAATTTGTACGATTAGCCACTATGATTTGAATATTTAAAAGAAGTAGCGTTATAATATTTAAATTACATCCATTTGAACAAATATGTTTTTCCATTTTTAGATTCCATACCACTTTGCATGGTGTCAATGACAATTTTACAGCGTCATCTATCCGTTGATGTAAACAGGGTGAGTAGTAGTTCACGGATACGGACAGTACCACATGATTAGGTGGGTAAATATCAGTTAAAAACACGCTTTTCAAAAAATCCGTTCTTACCATACCTTTTTAGAAAAACGATATTTAAGTTAGAGAGGGGTAATGTGGCAATACTGTGCCTGAAACCTACATCAAACGTATATGTTAGTTCAAAGTAAGTGTTCGAATGTTTATCCTCACATGGTTATGCTCCAAACGGAGTATGGATTCGGTGTGCTCTCAGCGAAGCATGTTGATGTCAACCATAATACAGCCGCATGGATTCGTACCAAAATGTCCTCAGGTGACTGCGGTGGGTAATCATGCGGGTACACCAATGCTTTGAGGTGAATCTACAAGAAAAAATTGAGGTGTGCGAGGTCCTGTGACCTTGGTGGCCATTCCACCGATCCGTTTCGCCCACTAGTTTGGGTGGACTTAATTAAGTAGTCACTACACTTGTACCCCAAAGTGTGCAGAGGCACCGTCACACTGATACCACTTCCTATGTCACACAAGAAATGATTCGTTCTCCACTAGCCCAGGTAAAAATGCCTCAAGGAACCGACGATATCTGTTGGAATACAAACAATCTGACAGAAAATAGGGGCCCATAATCGCATTCCCAACAATTCCACCTCATACATTAGCGCTGAATCGATGCTGATACGCATGAGCGCAACTGGCGTGCGGGCTAGCACTTGCCCACAAGTGATTATTATAGTATTATTCATTCCATCTCATGTGAAATAGGCTTCATCAGACCACAGAATGTGAACAATGAAGTCCCGAAACGCAGCATACTGCTGCTGGAGCCCCTGGAAAAGCTCTAACCGGCGAGGCAGATCAGCTGGGAGAAAATGGTGCGTTGCTCTATAATAATATGAGTGGTAGCCCTCTTCACGCAACACCTGCAGAACTGATCACTGTTACATGTGCATAGCTTGTGCTACGTCTCAGGAGCTGCGCATTGCCTATTGATGGAAGGTATTTATTAAATCTTCAACACCTGTAGTCCGTACGTTGCGTGGTTGTCCTGTACCTACTCGTGGAGCTGATTCTATTTGACTTGTATCCCAACGACGCTGTTCTAAACAGCAAAACACACTCAAGCTTGAATTACGTCTTACGGATAAGCGATCAGCGTACAGCCGCTCCACAGGTCCGGCTTGGCTGTCAGATGCTCCCATGGCCAGTGCCATATTCCAATATTATACGTGTGTATAGTTCATTACTGCTTACACAATACTGACCTCACATTTCTGTCTACGTTTAATTGCCGGTGACTGAAATTTCAGGCACAGTGTTGCCATATCATCCCCCTCTAACTTAAATGTTGTTTTTCTTAAAAGGTATGGGAAGAACGGATTTTTTGCAAAGAGTATTTTCGACTTATATGTACCCACCTAATCATGTAGTACTGTCCGTATCCATGAATTACTACTCACCATGTATAATATAACTGAATGAACATCCGTGGCTGAAATTTTTGAGCTGTCATATACATACCATCGTGTAAGAGAGAAAGAAACTTTCGGGTATCTTTTTATCTCCTACAAATACCAAGTGATATGGCATTTTGACATTACTCGCTAATTTGATTGAATATATTATGAGCTACATAAATGTGTGATTAGTTAAATGAAATAAATATGTTAATGAACGTTTTAAAGAATATGTTAAAGTTTGAAACTAGTAACTTGTTTCTTTTAATAACTAAAAGTCATTAAAAAAAACCAAGACTTAAGATACCTTATTTTATTATAGTTATCAAACTTTCAATATATTGTAGTCTTGGCGGGATGTAAACAACATGTACGATAGCTACATAATCAAATATATTACAGATTTTATTCGTATTTGTACAATATTACCAGAAAAACTGAATTGTATATTATTTAATGTGAATGTTTATTTAACCAAGTTTGGTATAATACTTCACTATTTTCAAACAAAAACACTTTTATTCACCAGGTCCATGTTTTCACACAATAACATTGGAAGAAACCGTTAAATTTGTCCCCTCACAATCAAGCAGATGGCTAAGTTGAGCGTGATGCTTTGGTCCTCTGCAAGGGATTTGTTTATGTCCATCCAGTATACTATATAGATCACTGCATCTATCAGGCCAGTGAGGAATTGGATCAGCCTACCAACAGTGCCACGACCACTTGGGACTGCCCTCTTGGTGTAAAAAATGGAATGGCTTCACCCCTAAATCCTCTTCCAACCAATTCTAACTAAACACGACCATCAACCCTGCGAGGGTTTTCTCTTTTGATTAGTTGAGTTAATTTGGTTTGATTTTACAATTCTCGCTCTGTTCAAAGCAAAGACTGCATCAAACTGTTCAAACGACAACAAACTTATTTAAAATAGCGGAAAACGTAAGTCAGTTCTCTAGCAGACGAAACGATAATACTAAAACAATTGCCAGTCAAACACCGCTACCAACACCGCATGGCTCGTAGCCTTCGTATCCATGGTGGCTAAGACATCGAGTGGGATTCTAGAAGGGTGCATAGGCATTCTTCGTAACTATTCGGACAGATCTACACTTGTTGACGTGATTATTAATGTACTTATCAAGGGCACGAGTCAAGGTGACGCCACATAAGTAGACTATTTGGATACAGCCCCAGACTGCACTACCATAACTACTTTAAATTAAAAATAAAGCTATTCACTTAATTATAAATAGTTGATTTTATTAAATTTTAATAGAAAGTTCCTGTGAGTAAGTCTGAGTTGACCAGAATACATAATTTGTAAAGATAAAGAGTAGACGGTGGAATCAAATGTAAAATCGCCCATTTTGTAGTTTTTTGGTGTTGTTTATAAACAATTCCTTAAGACAAATTTAAAATAATTTATTTTATGACTACTGACTGCTACAAGCTTTGTAATCTACAAGTTTTAATATATCACAACTAGTCTCCCAAATTTTGTCTAACAACTTAGAAGTATTTTTGTTTATCTCAATAGATAGTAGAAGGTAATGTTTTAAGTTTATTGAATAGCGACATACCGGTAACTATCGATAGCACAGCTTAAATCCCCTCGGGATTAAATTTACTAATAAAAAACATACTGAATACATACTTCACCTCACCTCTTCAGCTTACACTGGAACATAGCTTTCAGTGGTATTCATGAATACATATTAAGAGACCGTCATATTTGTCGTCCCGGGCTACTTGGAACCTGCCAATCCACCTCCACATTGGAGACCAAGGCTAGCCAAAGGTCTCGCCCTATCAGGAGCTCGCATCTGTGTGAGATTGTTGGGATGGGGAGGGATATAAAATCAACACCAACTTCGTGTTAACTAACAACACACCAAGGGATGGGACAACAGTCCAAGGCAGGGTTTCTCAAAATATATATTTTTACAGACAATCTTAAAGATGGTCGTTAATTTTGAGTCAGATCTGTTACCGTTACATGATCTAGATAGGGATGGCCAAGTTTGGTGTCACGTGAGAAGGGATGGTTTTTTGCTTGGGCACCACTTAGTGCTCAAGTAATTCAGAGTTAACTTTTCTTTGGACAGCGAGATATTCACAGTTATCTGAGAAATGCGCTGGACCAATAATAATAAAATAAGATTAAACTAAGGGGGTGGCGTACATTTGAAACATCTTTAAAAGTTGTTTATTTTCCTTGGTCCTTTTATTTTCGTATTTAGGTGGATTGACTTACCTTATTTGAATTTTATGTATAGGTGTGGTAATTATCTAATGATATGTTAGTTATCTACATTTGTGTGTCATCATCATTATTATCATCTTCAACCTCCATTAGAGTAAACTGTTTTAAAATGCAAAAAATAAATGTTGGTGTGCTTATTTTTTAGAAAACTGTTTCACCATCTCGTTTAACACTCTTTTATTCCCATGACCGAGACGTTCGTGCCATCTTTTGAGACTTGTTGTGGAGATGTTTGCTTCTTGAGGATTTACAAATGAGTTCTTAACTTGGAAAAACATTCTGAAAATGTTATTGTTTTGTTTTGTTTTGTACCGTATGAAAACATCTGATTGTTCTTTTTGATGGCTACACTTTTTCCTTTGAAAGACACTTCGAAACCTTTGGACGTTACAATATCAAACGAAAAAAGATTTTTGCTTATTTTAGGAACATAAATTACGTCTTCAATAGTTGCATATTCCCGTTTACCGCGTACGAGTGTTTTTATTTGGATTTTTCCAATGCCTTTAACCTCACAGGTACCATTATCACCCAAATAGATTGTTTGACCACTTAATGGATGAAAATCTGCAAACCAATCTCGCCGTTAAGTATTGTGTTGTGAAGCGCCACTATCAGTAAACCAGACTTTACTTGTATCAAGCCTCAGTATTTTTTTTACTTGTTCTTCTGAAGATAAGTTAGTATTCTTTTAATTTTTTGTTGCTATGAACGCACATCCGTTTGATGATGTTTCTGATCACTAAGATTTCTTCTGCTTGTCACGGGGTTTCTTACAGCAATCCCTTGCCATATTACCTTTCTTTACACAATAAAAGCACTCTCCATCGAATTTGTATTTTCTTCTTTGTTAATTATAGTTTTATTCCGGATTCACGACCTTTTTCCTGTCACCAAAATTCTTGGCGGCAAATGCGTCATTTGCTTATTAATCTACTGTGAGACGGCTTTCTTCTTTAACGAGTCTCTCCATCAAACTGTTCACCGTTTGATTTTATTCTGGTACACTATCCCATGCTGTTTTTAGAGCACTATATTTTGACGGTAAACTTCCAAGTATCTTTGACATAATTGTCACCTCATCCACTACTGGTATTTGACCAAAATCTTTCAATTGCTGTGCCAAATTTTGGATTTTTGAAACATGTTTGAATATTGACTCTCCGGGGTCCATGTAGCGTTCATGGAATCGTTGTGTTAAAATCAGCTTGTTTGATTGAAGCTGATTTCTGTTCGTAAATTTGACTCAGCTTGAGGCCACATTTCCCGCGCTGCGGTGCTTGTTATCAATGGTCGTAATGGTTTTGGTTCCATAGACGAGGATATTACATAGATTGTATTGGCTTTTTTTTTTACCACAAACTCGCAGTTTCTGAAATGACGCCAATGTCCACAGCATTTTCCGGCAATTTACTTCTACCTTACACCAAATCAATTAACCTGCACGAAACTAATATTTGTGTGACTTGAAACTTCCATGCTAAAAAGTCAATTCCGTCAAATTTTGTCATATGCCTTTCTTCTGATATTTTTATTTCGCACACGGCACACGTTTTTGACGAGACAAAAAATGGTCACCAGAACTTTACCAACGCGTCCCTTCCGAAAACCGTTCTTCCAGACCAAATCACTTTTTATTTTAACCACGCAACGTATCTGGGCCATAGCCTTTTGGAACGTGAGATAAATAGAATTGTATTTGATAGATAGTTGGATAACTCACAAGAACTAAGGATGGGAAAAATTACTTCTTTAGTGAAGCAGGAGCAATCTGGTACTACTCCACCACTGTAACTGTTCCTTTTACCTGCTCTTTTTAGTCACAGTACCTATATTCGTACCTACTACCAGCCTAGTTGTTTTTTTTCATTGCGTCTACTGCCCGTTCGGGTTGTACGTATTTATTCTAATTACGCCAATGTGTTAGGGATGAAGATGGTTGATTTGAGAGGAAGTGCACCCATATTTGTTTGGAATGAGAGTTGAAAACTTTTAGGAAAAATCACCTTCAGTGCATTCAACCGGAATCGAACCTTAATCTCCCTGCCATCGGCAGTCCAGTCTAGTGCAAGAATGAAGCCAGAGACCAAAGGTTGGCAAACTTTTTGATATCGCGGGCCATATGAGTTTTAAAAAAATGTTTGGTTAATTTGAAAAAAAGTAAAGCAAAAAAAGTTCAATTTTACATTTCCCATGTAGTAATTATTTATTAAGTCAATTTTTTTGAACAAATTTTTGTTTGCTGACCCAGGCCTTGAATCATTTTATCACCAAGCGGGTCCCTTCAATCCTGATCTCGGCGATGTGACAAGAACAAAGAACAAAGAACAAAGAACAAAGTATCCACTCCTTTCCACTATACGACTGCTCCAAAATATCTCCGGAGCATAAAGGAACAAAGTTGCTCCGGACCTGTTACAGTGCTGTCTGTGACAGAGACGAGGAGCAAGGTTCCTCTGTTACTGTTTCAGCGCTGTCTGTGACCATTGATCTCTATAATATAACTGGATGGACATCTGAGGCTGAAATTTTCGAGCTGTCGTTTGCATACCATTGTGTAAAAGAGAGGGAAACTTTCGGGTATTTCTTTCTCTCCTACACTCATACAAGGAAATTTGGCATTTTGACATCTTTCATTAATTTGATTGGATATATGAGATACATCAATGTATGAGTAGTTAAATGAAATAAATATGTTAGTAAAAACTTTGAAGAGCATATTAAAGTTCGAAATTGCTTAGTTATTTTAATAAGTTGATGTAGCCTAATATATACGATAATTTCTGAAGGAAGTTTGCTTGTAAGGCTTTATTTCGTACCAGAATCCTACCCTATAACTTAAGGCTCTTTCTGCTGATGCACCAGTAGGAAGTGTATAAAAAATATAGAGTGCAATGAAAATGTAACATTGAGTTACATTAGAGCTCGCCCTCCATTCTAAACTTCATACACAACTTGCCGCTGATTCATACTACCCGCTCCAAATAATATTCAATAATATTCTAAGCCCTACAAGAGTACACTTCACTATTGTAGTTCCTGTAAATTGACATAACGTAATATACAATTCTAATCTATAAAATCAATTCTATAAAACAGTGGAGTGGATTGGAATCTGTACTCACCAAATCTATCTTGTGGTTAGAGCAACGACTAGCAACACCGGGTAGAAGCGGAGAGGTGACCACGCCAGCCACTAGACCCCTTGATTGAAGTGCACCCCGACTAAATCAAATAGATACTGAAGACGTCCCGTGCCAAACTATCCACCTGCACCCTGGTGGATAGTTCCAGAACTACAGAAAAAACATCCGATTGAAGAATCACTGCTCTAGATGAAGAATGGGACAACAACATCAACAAGCTACGTAATGTTCCATTCTCTTCTAGAAGGAAGGCCACCGACAGAATTGTTCTTTCCCCCCACCTTGCTACCCTGCTGTGAAAAACCCTTATTTAAAGTCCTGTAATTGTATTATTAAAATAACTATTCAACCAACACTGGACGGAAGAACATAGTCCTAGGACCAGGACTATGCCAGGATCGTCCATGATAATCTACGAACGTAAATTATGGCGACGTATACTTTGAACATTATATTTCAAAACTTTAACTTTTGTATAAGCCGTGTTAGGCGTTGTAAATTTTTACATTAATTTTCTATGCCAAATGTTAAACTATAAAATGTCTGTCGCCACTTGGGCGCTCGAGACAGCAGTTTATTTTGATATTTACATTATGATAACTTTTGATAATTTTTGTGTTGGTCAAGTTTATTAATATTTCATTCTGAAATAATGTTGCAAATAATGTTTTGATTTCTTTTGTTATAATTAACACTTATCAAATTTAATTTCTAAATGTAAATTGTTTGACAGATAAAAATTAATTAGTAATTAATTTTATAATTGAACTTTGTTTAAATGTTTTCGCTAGACCTTGTTTATAGTAATTTATTTACTTTGAGGTCACAAGTAAATGGTAGTTTCTGAACGGATAATATAGGTCATATAGTCCCGCGGGAGTTTGTCTAAAGTCTGTTAGCCAAACTCTCGCGTATTTAAAAAAAGTCTAATAAATATTACTTTATATTTATTATTTAAATTGTTGAAGTCTGCTTTAGTTGATGCAGCGTAAACGCCTTTGAAACAATATAATAAGGCTCATAAGGCTCTTATATGAACCTTACAAATTTATTAATTGATATATTATTTATTTATGTATTCGTTTCAACACTGTGGGTTGTTTGTCTCTTAAAGACTAGCCCATCTGATTGTTTAATATGTCAAGAAGAAGAGAAGTTCTCTCTAATGAACTGCGCTAAATAACTGTTTATTTCTAATATGATTTTCCACTGAACTCAGTACGATTATTGAGACCATGTAATTGAACTCTACTTTGCTACTTTGTTTCGCTTTGAATAAACCATTTATGGTATTGTTATTTAAATATTGCATTTCATGTCCTTTGTATCTATGTAGCTTACTAACCTCCCTCTACCTTTAAGTTATCGATGGTCGTAAGGAAAGGTTGGAGAGAGGGGTGTAACAAAAACATTAATGAATATTGGTTCCAAATGTTTCTCACATAGGCCTATTGAATTTAATAATTTCAATCTTGGACTTAAACATAATGGAATAGATATGATTTAAATGCATAATTTCATCACATAAATTAGTTGATAAAGTCACTTTGAAACTCTTGTACTAGAGCTTCAGCCTTCACCTCCAGTTCTTTCTCATCTAAAGAATTATACTTCGAAACTGGACTGGAAAGCTCACAGATAAAATTTGCTGCTTTAAAGTCTTCTAATTCCTGTAAAAGGAAATTCAACATCCTGTAAACTACACACGTTTTGAACTTATCTTCTGCAGTGAATTGTTGGTTTGCCTCTGGTATTGCTATACTTTTTAGACCAGCGGTTCTAAAACTTTTTTCAGATTGGGTGGGGGTACAAAATTTTTTATTTGTGGTACAAAACAGTACAAAACTAGTACAAAACGTTGGCATCGAAAAAAACTCGAAATTCGGAAGTGGTACTCCAAGTTAATGGACCTTGTCTGGTTGTCCAGTTAAAACTTTAAAGCGAAGGTCCGGCTCCAAGTTCGGCCTATTGCGTTACTTATTTTTTTAGGTACACCATTGATGAAAAACCACTTTCACAAAGATATGTTGTCGAGAAAGGCATAATAAACTGCTAATGTAGAGGGTGTCAAGTAGAGGGTTGAAAATTGTAAAAAATCGGTCTCCAGCCAAGAGCAAATAAAGGAAAAGAGGAGTGGAAATAACCAGATAATGGTAACTGCCAACAATTAGGATTTTCCTTAAGTTGCTTGTTATTTTGCCAACTTTCCCTTGAGAGCTGCTCGCGTACCCCATTAAAGGTGCCCGCGTACCCCAGTTTGAGAACCACTGATGTAGACAATTCCTTTTTATGGGGAAAATTGGTGGCATTTCCATTTTTTGTTCAACTAAACGAGAGACTTGTAGAATATTGCCCAATAATTTCTCAACTTTTGCATTTCCTGCTGTAGGTCTTTTATGAGATTGACTTTAACCTCAAGAGATATTTCTTGAGCTTTAATAATAACACTTCATTCATCAACTAAGGACAGAACTTTATGCCAAAATACTACTATAACAAGTCCCTCAAAAAAAGAAAAATATTTCCTCAAGCTCACAACAGTGCAGTATATTTTTGCTTGTAATGTTGTTGACATTTCTTGCTGTACGCAATCCACTGCTTTGAGTATCCCTGGGTAATGCATCGCTATGGGGAGAACAGCTTTTCCACACTCATTCTATCTAGTTTCAGATATTTTTTTTAAAAGATGATGGCACATGTTCTTTTAAAATGTCCCATCTTGCAGGACCATGTGAAAAAACTATGCTATCCCTTTGGAAAGGCAAACCACTTGATGCTAAGAATGATGTAACATCTAGTAGCCTTCGCAAAACCGCTTTCCACTCGGCTTCGCATGCAATCTGTTTTTGGAGCACACTATTTATCCCCTTACAAATTAAGGATTGTTGTAATGATATACAATTACAATAAAAATGTTAGGTAAAAAAGTTTTAAAACTTGAGATTATAAATATACACACCAAACCAGGCGGACTCCCCGAACCTCGGTACCACGGTACCGGCCATCCCTCCCCATGTGGCGGGCCTGGTTTCTATCCAAGTCTTTAAACTGAACTTAGGAGCCAAAGCGCACCCATGACCTCAGACTTAAGAATATTTAACAGCAGGTTAATATAATCCCATCCTTTTAATATTTCCCCACACTCTGTAGCATCACACCACTTAATTCCAGTAAGGTATTGGCTTAGTGATGGAGCTAGTATCACTCACTAGTAGTGGTGGTGGTGGTGGTGGTTGGAGAGTTAGGTAAGAAAAAATTTACCTATGTACAGAGGGCTTTTATTAGGAATTGGCTAAAATACGATATCGGTGATGACTATGACTGTGATTTTTACCAATGATTATTCACAGTGACTGGCATTCTCAGTTTATTGTCTGACCCATATTTTGTCACGGTCACAGTTTGTTTCTGGATATATATTTTGTTCCAATCACCACTCTTTAATAAACTTGTAAAACTGATATTTTTGTCACTTGTGCATAAGGCCGCCGCCATAAAAACTAGTCAAGTGGTGACTCTTTATCAAATGATGTTTATAGAAACATGAGGCCTCTACTATATGCAACCTTTTGGTCACCATTCCACACACGGTTACTTTGTCAGTAACAAGTGCAGCTTTCAGAGTGATAAGCTGTCACTGTTTGGCAAGCTTATCGCTCAACACTATTCACAGATAGCTCAACAGTTCACTAAGCAAGAGAGGATTTTCTGCTTGCATCTTTATTTATACAACTTTCTATTTAATTGTCAGTTAATAATTTTTCCCTCTCCTTCAACTTTCCTGTCAATTTGTGTTTTAAGTGTCTATTTTGTGATATTTTATAAGTTTTTGATGGAATGTATATAATATAATAAATACACACTAACATATTTTTGGCCTGAATATTAGTGTTTAACCTATATATATAACACACAGGTTAAACATTTATATATATATATATATTAGTGTTTAACCTATATATATAACACACAGGTTAAACATTTATATATATANTATATATATATATATATATATATATATATATATATATATGTATATAGTTTGAGTTAAAAAATAAGATATTTATATATATAATTTGAGTTAAAAATTAAGATATTTATATATATAGTTTGAGTTAAAAATTAAGATATTTATATTTATAGTTTGAGTTAAGAAATAAGATATTTGGGAAAGAAAAACAGTGAATGATTTATTGACATTAAAATAGCACATGTTTCAATGCGATGTTGAAAAACAATTTAGTAACGAAACGTCTCAAAATCATCAAGAAAATGTTCCTAGCTTTAAATCAGGAGATCCATTGCAAAAAACTTAATATTTTATTATTTTGATGGTTTTGGGGTACAAACGAATTGGTCTTGAAATTAATATTCATAATGATACTAATATATATATTTTAAATTTTAGTATCATGGAAAAAACTAAGGGAGCTATAGATATATGTACTATCAAATATTTATAAAATAATTATTAAATATACTATGGGAAAATTATATATTTTTACTATGAAAATAAAGTGTAAAAGAAAGTATACAAAACTAATGATGAGAAATTAATTTGAAGTAAAGAATTTGGTTTATAATATAATAAAAGCATTGCAATTTAATAGTGATCAAGATGGGAAATTAATTTAAAATAAGGAGTTATAGTTTATAATATATTACTATCAAATGGATTTGGTAGCAATAATGACTATAAATTAATTTAAAGTTAAGAGTAATATTTTACTCTTCCTGTCACAGGCTCATAACATGAAAACATTTATTTGTTATGGATTCCCTAATTAATTAATTGGTCCTAACTGCAAAATTTAATAAGAAATAAGTCACTGTTTTTCAATAAGGAAATTGTTTGGAAGGTTGATTCATTCAAAAATACTCTGGGTCTAACATGATAACTTTACAACGGCGTTATTATTATGTTAATATATACACACAGTTTGACAGTGCCCACCGCAGTATTAAAAATTGAAAAACATGCATTTTCAGGGGGGGGAAAGGGACATATTTGATGGAACAGTAACAAAATCAAAAAAATGTTCATTCTTAAATAAATAATTAGTGAAATCTTGAATACGGAAGTTGACTTGAATATCGGTACAATATTCTTTATAGCTTCAAGGATTAGAATATAATTATATAGTCACTTCAAAATATTGAAATTTAATAATGTGTTACAGATTTAGCTGTACACATTTTTTATAAGGCAATATAAGATATGTAGATCCTTAGGTTACTCAAATTTTTTTTCTTTAAATTGTAACGCTCTTGACTCTTTTCAAATATATTTTCAATCGACAGTACTTTGTGTGTTATTTTCAAAACATTATACATTTTCATTATGTAATATAGTCAGTAATGTACTGAAAATTTAAAATAAAATACATAGGTACTATAGTTAAAAAAACCTAGTACAATCAATGAATTGAGATTGATTTCTTTTGAATTAATTTGTTGAATATAAATTTAATCTTTAATTCTAACCTCACAAATTTGAGCGATTTTGTATGGTTCTAATTCCCACAAATTGCTGAAAAAATATAAATATTTCAGTATTATTAATATATAGTATGAAAATTTATCAGGTAGATTTGAACAGTATTTTAGTAAATCCAAAAGTGTAGTGAGTGTTAACTAATTGGTATTTAACTTTTTTCAAACTGAAATACATAACCTATTAAGTGATCTATTTTGTTATAACATTTTGAAAAGTTTTAAAAATATATTTCTTTTAAATTTTTAATATTCCAACTTTGATGAGTTATTTTACATGGTTAACATTTAAAAAAAATTTCATGCAATTTGAATATGCTTACTTTATTGCTATTTCAATTCACTTCTCTAATGTTCACAGAGTAGATATTCCAATATAGCAAGTACTGTCATAGTTAAAAGTGTACGGTAGTTTAAATATTTGTTACTTTGTGAGCTCCAAAGAAAATTGTCATGTTTTCATAGTCTGGACATTTCTAGTGCCAAAATGATAGGCCGTGGTGTTTAAAACTCATATTACCAAAATTCCATCCTTAGTGATTAAAATCATCTAATTTATCATCAGTCAAACTAAATAAAGCCAGTTTTTCTAACAGGGGCGCACACACGGGGAGGGCTTTGGGGGCTGAAACCCACCTCCCCCTCCCCCCAGCTAATTAAGAATATTACAAAAATATGATTATCACTATTTTCTGTCAATTAATCTATTATATTTAGTTTAATTACATTTAATATAAAACAAATAATTTTTTGCAGTAATTAGGGCTTTTCAAAGGAATACTTTTTGCTATTGATTTTTAATTTTACTGTAAATTTGCACTTAAATGAAAACTGGACCTGTGATACTGTAATATTTTCTAGAGATAGTTAAAGACTTTACTCTTTGTACATAAGGTTTTGATGTGGGTACAGTAATTGAAATTATTATATGCCCCCACCCCCACCAAATGCAAATCTTGGATGCGATGAAGAATGTGTAAACACAGACCTATTAACCAGTGGCGTACTCAGTGACAGAGGATAGGCCGAGGATCCGAATTTGGTACAAATTAGTTTAAATATTACCATTTGCATCCTTTGAAATAAAAATTTTTTCCCCGCGGGAAGAAACCCTCACACCCCCATTTTTTAGAGAGCATCATTGATTCTCTCTCTTTCTTATCATCTCCCTACTTTGAATTAAATTTCCAAATATTACAGTAATTGAAATATTTAATGGTGCAATGATGAGAATTATTTTGTAAACGTCCTCCCCCCCCCCAAATTAAATTCCTGGGTGCGCCCCTGTTTTCTATGTGTATTTTTTTAACTTATAGGATAGAGCAAAAAAAGTAGTGTTTAGTTTATTTTAAATTAATGCAGTCAATATAATGTTTAAAATATATTGACCTCCCAAAATACCTGATACAAGATAAATATTGTTTCAAACTTTAAAAAAATATTTTTAGAGCTGACTTGAAAAGAGCAATAGGTACAGTAACAAATTCAAAACTCAATTTCCAACTAACTTCCTCCTGCCTAGATAACATGAAATTAAAAAAATAATACAATAAACACTTAAAGAAAGTAATTTTTTCATTTCAGAATTTTTTTTATTAAGATTAAAAAAACATTAAGCTTTGCAATCTGATTATTTTAGCCCCCACATGATTTGTGTGACTAAGCCACTGGCGTCACCTTTTTTAGTCATATGTTTGCTTATAAGGTAGGCTAAGAGTGTAAAGTAATACATAAGTCTAAGTACTCAGTAACATAAAAAAAACTAGTGAGACTGAAAGATTCTAGAAATTACTAATCTATGAGACTTTTTTGATTATTTTAATTGCCAGACTCAGAAAATGTTTCGCTTTAGCATGAAAAAAGCTAAGTTGGCAACATTGAATGAAAAGTAAAATGGTAAACATTGTTATTTTAGCAACAATTCTTACTACCTATTCAGGTGTATGCAAACATACTAAATATGCTGATGGGCTATGAATGAGAAAGGTTGAACTTTGAAGAAGTGTACCCACATTTGTGTGGAGGGAGAGTGGAAAACCATTTTTTTTAAACCACCTGGATTCAAACCCTGATCTTCCTGTCATCGGCAGTTTAGTCTAACACGAGAGTGAAGCCTTAGATCAGGGGTTGGCAAACTACGGGCCGCGAGCTAAGAATGGGTCGGCTGACTGCCAAGTTGAGGAGTTGCAAGAAGGACCGTATGTGGCGCTCCTATAGCTTCGCATTCGCACACTACTTGGTGGACTCTGCCGTGATGCCACACAGTTATAATTTGGCAGCATTACCAGGGTCACGTGTATTGTTGTTCTCCAACATTTTGTTCTTGTTTTATTACCCTTGCATATCCATCATGTCACTGTCAAAACCAGAAAAGAAGAAAGAATTAGACTTTGAATGTCATGCTTTTAAGGCAGAGTGGAGTGTGAATTATTTTTTTACCAAATTAGATGACAAAGCATTTGACACAAAATTCCCAACTCACAGGAAAGCAATGATCAGAAAAATTAGAAACTTTAAAATGGAATATTTCATCACAATGCAATTTCCTCAGGAAAATAAAAAATGAAAATGAGGCTGCAACTAAAGTAAGTTTACGAGTAGCTCATTTGTTAGCCAACGAAGGAAATGAGCTCAAAGAGAATTGATTTATTTAAACCTCGCAGCATTTCGGCGAGAAAAGTTGCTTAAAGCAGTGAGGACATTGGGAGCAACATCAATAATCAATTAAATAAAAAGGCAATTGATTTCGAGTGGTTTTCCTTGACTACTGATTAGTCGAGAGACGTCACTGATATTGCTCAGTTGCTGCTGTTTATTCAAGGAATTAATGCTGAGTGTGAACTGACTGAAGAATAAGCTTCTATGAATAGTCTGCGTGGAACAGCTACACGAGAAAAAATTTTCAAGGAAATTGAGAAAACGTTAACAAAGAACAATTTGAAGTGGAGTCAGCTAAAATGTGTCACAACTGAAAGTGGTAAAATATGTGTGGAACAGAAAAAGGTTTAGTTGGAAACATTTACAAGGCTTGTGAAAATGCAGGCTTTTCAAAGCCTATGGTTATTCATTGTATTATTCATCAGCAGGTACTTTGTGGTAAATATTCGAATCAATCATGTGTTCATGAACCAGTTATGTCAATGGCAAACTTCATTTGTTCTTGTAGACTTAACTATCGTCAGTTCTGTGATTTTTTTGTCAGAAATGGAAGCTGAATATTCTGACTTGTCCTACCATACAGCAATTCAATGGCTCAGCAGTGGTAAAGTTTTATTGAGATTTTTTGAACTCTGAGAAGAGATTGAAATTTTTCTCAATGGGAAAAACTGCCCTCAACCACTTTTCTCGAACATTAAATGGCTTTGGACATTAGCTTTTGCTGCAGATATCATGGGATTTCTTAATGGATTCAAATTCAATCTACAAGGCAAAACCATGCTCATATATTGAACTTATACAGCGGTAAAGTCATTTTGACGACAATTGGTGTTGATCAAGTCACAAATCATGTCAAGCTGCATTGTGCATTTCCCATGATGTCAAAAATTAAAACTTCGTTTACCACACAAATTTGCAGCCGATATAATATTTTTTGAGCTCAAACTACAGTTATAGCAGCGTTTTTCGGATATTGATGTAAATGTAGAAGGCATTTCCGTATTTCAAAATTAATTTGAATGTACAATTGAGGAGTTTCTACCTTACCTTCAATTGGAAGTGATTAATCTGCAGTGTGATGAAATGCTAAAAGGGAAATTTCAAGAGAAAAACCTATAAATGTCTTCCAAGGGATGAATATCTATATTTGCCAGCACCTACTTGTGTAAAAAGATATTTTCAAAGCTCAGCATCAACATATGAACATTTGCAATCCATTTTGATGATAGGGAGTACTAACTTTGAACCCCAATTTGGTTAGATGTCATCTCAAAAAATGCATTTCCATTCTTTTCATTAGTAGAGCTGTATTTCAAACAATTTGTAGTCTACTTATTATTATTATTATTATTATTATTATTATTATTATTATTATTATTATTATTATGCCCCCGCCCCCCCTTGTTATTTAAGTAGGCCTATCTACATTTAATATTCTCGAGTTTGCCTGTTGGCCCACAGAGCCTAAAATATTTACAAAAAAGTTTGCCAACCCTGGCCTTGACCATGCGGCCACTGAAAAAGGTATTGAGTTATTTAAAGAAAGAACTGTATAGTAGAAAGTTTGGTTTGAATAAAGTAAGAAAATAAATTATTTGGACAAGCACTTTGTAAATTAAGAAAAAGATTTGTGTTTCAACTTGTTCACATTATAATGTATTACCTAAAGTTAATAATATAATCATTGATAGGGTAGTTAAACATTTGTATTAACTTTTGAGTTATAAATATAATATTGTATCAAGTTTTGTTGCAGGTTGGAGGAACCTGGCGCTAAAACTACGTAGAGCGATCAAATTATATTAATAAGAAGTTTAAAGCTGATGGTTCTTTAAATTATTTCTTTCGCTTATAAATGGAAATTAGATTAAAATGAAGTGTAGGTAACAAACAAACAATGTAAGATAAATTTCAATTTTAAGGTATAGTAAATTAGCAAATAAAATTCATAGTCCAAAAGGGTTTATTTCAACAAATTTGAGTGTATCTACACTCGATAAATACACACTATCTACGGTAGGAGAGGTGGTGACAGCTATCAGAAGGTTCGATTCTTTATTGTAAAATTTGGCTTGGAGTGAGTAATATCAACCTACTCAGAAATAATTATTGGCTTAGTAATACTATATTATCAATAAAAAGTGTTATCAAACAATTCTCTTACTACTTCATTAAGGATTACTGAGTAATTGGTGTTTTCGTAACTCATCGAATGAACAAAATATATTAATAAATTTATTATGTTTTTTGTTTTGTGGTTGTGGCAACAAGAAATACTATAGTAGATGAAATAATAAACTAAAACATATTATCCTATATTTACACTTTTATCTTGTTATAGACCTAATTGGCCACCAAAATAAATAAATGTTTTTTATAGTTTAGATAAAGAGCAATATAAAATATGGTATTAGTTTAGAAATAAAACTTTTTTTTAAAATAGTGCATTAGCTCAACCAAAGACAGTTTGTGTGAGTTCATCAATCCCCCTTGTTTTGGCTGGTCTGACATCTTAATTTATGAAAAGAACGCAACATTTTAGTAACTCTCGTTTGAAAAGCATTATTAAGTGGACCAATTGGTTAATTTCATAAGTTCGTGTTTCAATTATGTAAAAACAGTTCAAGATAAAATAAATAAAAACAAATTGTTTGTTGTGAAAGTTTTGGCTGCCAAAAGTAACAACTTAACACGCGGTCTTGCAGATCATATGATTTGGCAAATGAATACATGGTAACTTCTCCTAGCTCTCACTCGACATCTCTCCAACCATGGATAGTGTATAGTTGGTTACACTATCTGCGTACTTCTGCCAGAAATTTTGCAAACTGTTAGTTTTAATAAAGAAAGCAAATTATATAATTCCTTTATTGATAATGGATATTTGGCGGCAAAAATGTGAGTAAATTTGCTAGACATACAAAATAGCTCAATTCTTGAAATTTAAATCACTTTCTAATACTTAAACAAAAAGGCTAGGTTTGTGTTCATATCTCCCGTCTATGACTAGCTTATATTGAGAAGAACAAAATCAAACATTTAAAAAACAAAGCAAAACTTGTGTGCACTGTACTTTAGATACTTTAAATCAAATTATGTAAATGTAAATTTTATATTAATATAAACTTAATAATGTCATTGCTGTAAAAACAATGTGCTCTAGTAGCAGTGAGTGTAACTACTTTGTTACAGTAATGATGAAAATCAGGGTACTTCAGCTTGTGGATTGATTAGTGCATAAAGTCAAGTATCCACACTTCAAATATCTGTCTAAGTGTAAATTTACTGATAGAAAAATCAAACAAGTTTATTTATGTATTTAATATACCCTCCAGAGTAAATCAAATAAGAGCCCTTTCCCACGGGGCCACTATGGCCGCTCCACCATGTCTTTACATTAAGTCAAGTGTAACCCTTCAGACGTGGTGGTGGCCGCATCGTTGGTGGCACGGCCAGAATTACTGGAGGTGGACAAGGCAATTTTTCAAGCGACCAAGCTGGCAGCGCCACCACGTGTTTACATTCATTCAAACACAGCTCTTCACACGAGGTTTTACTTTCTGTGTGACCAGAAGTGTATTGTTGCTGAAAATTATAAAAGTATTTGTGTGTGCTTGTTTTTGGTTTTTAAAAATGAATATCGAAGCTGAGAAATTAGATTTTGACACCGACAGATACTGTCTCTCATGTTTGTGTCCACACCAGCCAGATTATTTCTTAAATACTCCAGTAACTCATCAAAAGATGTAATACTCATGCATAGAAAACAAAATAAAAATTTGCCAGGATTCTGTGGAAGATCATTATACAGAGTACAAAATACAGCTTTCGTGGATCGGTCATGCAAAAGTGAGTGAACCCAAAACTTTCTATTTCACCGCTTTTGACAACTACTCAACCGAGTGTATAGAAAAATAGTTAGTGCTTCTTCTTCTATCTCAATTTTCAAACTGCGCACAATTGGTCATACGATTGGTGGCAAGAGAAAAATGGTCACACCACTAATAGAATTGCCACAAGAATATTCGGTGTCGCGGCCATGGTGGCCCCATGTGTTAGGGCTCTAAATCATAATGAAATATATTCTTGAATTACAAAATGCCTCCATGTTTATGTATTTTAAAGCGAAATCTTCATAAACAATATAGTAAGCATGTATATGCTTCAAAAGGCAATATTTTAGTTAATCTGTATGTGTTACCTATTCTAATTAAATGAATCTAACAATAATTAAATATTGCAGTGTATTTATGATCCTCACATAATTTTGCAATTTTTTAAAATTTATTAATAACGTATTCTTAAATATCTCTAATAATAATTATAGTAAATAACAATGCAACTAATGCATACTACAGTTTTTTCATGACAGGATTTGCAATTCAACAATAAAAGCATATATATATTTTTTAGAATGTTAGTTAGCAAATTCAAAGTAGGTACCTAGTCTACAAGTTACAACAATTTTTATTTGAATTATATGTCACGAACTTTATTGCTTTGCCCAATAAAAATAGCTTAACTATAAAAAAAAATCATAGTATTATTTAAATTTTCCCATCTTTAGGCATTAACCCAAATAAAAGTAAAGATAGATTAACTTGAAAGTTTAAACACAACTTGTGTACAATCCTTTTAACTTTACTTAGCATTTGGTTTTCCCCATACTTATTATTATTTTTGTTATTAGAAATTCTTTGATTTAAAAGTTATTTTTGGCACTCACTCAAACTTTGATAACAGCAACAACAACAATATTAGACTGTAATGACATATGTTCTAGCGATACAGATGTTTGTAAATTGCAGAGCACAATATTTCTTTTAATGACACAATACTTCATTTCGTAACAAGAAAATGAGTTGTATAACACTTATGCTGCATATTTTATAATAATAATAAATACTATACAATGCTACTCTTATATATATATACATATATATATATTATATACACTGTACATCAACAATCAAATAGAAATATTAAATGCATTGTAACAAAAAGAGATAATATACTATTTAACATTGACTTTTGGAAGAAAAGAAGATTGCTTCAAAATGTGCTTTCAATACAGTGATAGTTTCCATATACATGTTCATATTATGTTGGGTTTATTGATATTATGAAATATGTCTATTTGGTAAGGATGAAGTTAAAATACTTGAAGGGGAAATTCACACAATTAAACAGAGGTTTGGTTCCAATACGGTAAGTAGTTTTCAAAACTTGTAGAAAAATAATTTTATTGACATTGTCTAATTTTTTTATAATTGCAGAAAATGACAAGCTCATAGATGAAAAAGCAATAAACATTTGACATTTTCCATCCAAGAGAAAAACTATTTAAAACTTAGGTAGGCCAACAACAAACATTTATAAAACATTTTACCTATGGCTGTGAAATAAAAACTATTTCAAAGCTGTATTGCTTTAAATATACAAATATATCACATAAATATTCAATAAACTTGTATAAATTCTTATTCGTTATCAAAAATATTTATTAGGAAAAACTACTTCAAGGTTAACATTATTCTGACCACTTTACAAATTCAAACAAAAGTAAAAAAAGGCCATTTTTTAAGTATTAAATATGGAATATTGAGGAATAACTTACCTACTCAATTAAAATTTAGTTGGGTTTACTTAACACATAATTATTGATTTGTTTCATTAAATAAATATGATAATTTAGTTTTATAATGTGTTTTACAAGGAATCATTACATTCGTTAACTGACCTCCAATATGATATCACATTTGAATATTAAAATTCGAAAGATAATATTCTTGATGGTCCAGAGTTCATATTATCCACTGCATTGACAACCAACATCCTAAATATATGTCTAGAAAAATAATAGAATGATTTTAGCAATCTTATTTTCTTCACATTTATCTTACATATTATTTTTTATTCAAACATATTATACAGGGCTTTTCATTTATAATCAGGTATTAAAAACTAAATCTAACTTATATGTAATGTATTTTACATAATCAGTACAGTGACGTTTATGCAACTACATAAAACAAAGCTGCATTAAATGAATTACATTCTCTCTTGTGATGTGGTGGTTGGAGGGAGATGCAAGTGCAATTATTTAAGTTGGGTATAACCTCATGCCTTCTTAATTCATGTTGACTAGGAGCAAATCATAATCAATTAATAACATAAATCAACTTATAAGTCTTATCTTTTCTTTATGCTAGCTGCAAAACACGACACTCACCACCAGATGGCTTTTGTGGCGTAGAGCATCAGGGGTTCACTGCCCGGATGAACAGTCGGGTTTCTAAGTTTGAATGGAACAGGTTTTCATACTAGGAATAATATTGTATATAGAAGTACAGTATGGGTTGATGTTTTAATTTACCAGTACATATTACGGTCTAAGATTGAATTGCATTGTTTTCTTCGATTGATTTAAAAGAACCACGTGCCCTGAGCTTAAAAAAAGTTCTTCAATGCTTGTTTAATTTATTATTTCTCTTTTAATAGACACAATTTTAACTCTAAAAGGTGTTAATGACTAATGGATATTTTAGTGCAAGTTTTTTTTAATGTATGTCATAACAAATCATCTCTTTTGCAATGGTTTGACAGAAACAGCTTAGTTACCGATTTTTGTAATTTCTTGACACAATCAATTCTGCTTTATTTAAACTCTCTATGGACTCCCAAATGACAAGGTAGGTCACAACTATGTTCAATAGTTTACTATCATGTCTTAAAATTTTTCAATAAAGTTAATAAATGATTAATTAATGTTATGCTTTAAAGATAACCACAAATAATTTGACATCTTTTGTTTAAGTGTACCAATAGCCTACAGTATATTGTGTAAAGGATGGGTTTACATCACTCACAGACTTTAACTGTTTTACATTTTACACTTTAATACTAATGCTATTGATTTTCTCTGAACATATATTTAATGTAATCATAATGCCAAGAAAAAAAAGAAAACACTGGTCATGTCTCGATTAAAAAAAATTAAATCGCACCCAAAACCCTGTTGTCAATCTACTTTTTTTACCAGATCATACCCAAACCCTGTAGCCAATCTACTTTTTATTAAATCATACCCAAACCCCTGTTGTCTATAATTTTTATCAGATCACACCCACACCCTGTTATCAATCTACTTTTTATTAGATCCCACTCACAACTCTGTTGTCGATCCACTCTTTACTAGACCATGCCCAAAACTCTGTTGTTGATCTACATTTTACTAGACCATGCCCCACAATGCTATTGCCAATCTACTTTTTTTTATTAGATCATGCCCAAACCCCTGTGGTCTCTACTTTTTTTTATTAAATCACACCCAAACCCCTGTTGTCTATCATTTTTATCAGATCATGCCCATACACTTGTTGTTTCTCTATATATTATGACGTTATGTGTAATTTGTGTGGACTGTAATCATCAACCTGAATAATATATCTCACTACAGTGAAATCCCTCAATAGTGGACACCTTTCAGGATTAAAAGAAGTCTGTTATTAAGAAGGGTCCGCTATTTAGAAAAAAATATTTATATAATATGTTTAAAATCATGGTGCTTTAGCACAGTTTAATTTATACGAACCTATATACTGTCTATTTTAACTATAACAATTCAATTACTGCATTTTGTAGTATTGTATGTATGCTTGATAATTGTGACACGTGAATAAATAGTGTATGTAGCTAACTGTACAAATTGCATTATACACATAACAATACACAAATAAAATGAAATGTGAACAGTAGGTCTATATGGATGCACAAACACAGACTAAATTGATGAAACAACCCCCGATGAAGGCGAGGGAGGTATGACCTTGAAGTACCATAGTCATTACTACGTACCTAAGCTATTTTAGAAACTCTCTCCATAGGGGGAGAGTAGGACTGCTCACACTTCACACAATACAGAGGAATTCCTGACAGTCTAACACTGTATATGAACTGATATTTTCAATTTTTGTCTGCTGCTTAGAGATTTGTATGAATAAATATGCATCTTTAGCAGTGTTCGCGTCCGTTATTGGGAAGTTGTTTCACTGAAGAGTCCATGTTATTTTTCCAGGGAAGTTTAAACTGTCCATTATAAAAAATAATCCACTATTCAAAGGTGTCCGTTATGGGAGATTTCACTATTTTAATTTTAATAAATATTTTTTGACATTATGTGTTTGTTTTTTATTGATATGACTATCCCAAATCATATTTATATCATACATTAATTATGATTTCTTTCCAACCTTAAAATGGGTGTGATTTTAAGGTATTTTAATGCTATTTATATTTTCTGTGAAAATTTATATTTTTGAATTTAAAGCACATCCAATTAAAAAGGCATAGTCATACCCACTTTGTACAATGGCATTACAATAGTATAACGTGTAGAATAACAATGTATAGGTATATACTTTATTGTTATACATTTTTGTACAGTGAAGGGTACTTTAGGAATGTTTCGAAGCACAAAATACTAAGCTTATTTTTTTCTTATACACATCATTTCTTTGGCACACAT
>CABFWB010000066.1:442181-530146 GCA_902151455.1 Timema bartmani | reverse complement strand
CTTTGGCACACATTTTACCGAGTCGAGTTCAGTTTTACAAGCCAAGACTCCAGGATATCCGATTAATTTTTAAAGGAATCGAGGTAAATAATTGGTTCCCCTTCATTTTGTAACTAATTTTAATATAGGATTTTTTGTTTTTGTTGCATATACCATACTGGCAGCAGAGTGTTTTGTAAATTCTAAATAGCGATACTTAAAAAGAAGAAACTATTTTTGTTACTGTAAAATATCAGTATTGATTCTAAAATAGTGAATAATGAGAGACATTATCTTCGGTGCTCCCTTGCCCTGATTTCAGACACAACTATTGTTTTTGTTTTTTTTCCAACCTCCTGACTGCCATTGCTCTGTCTTGTTTTCTCAGCTTGGCACAGCCTTCTCGAGTGGTAGCAGCTTTGAATCACAAAAATCACACACCTATACATCACTGAAAGTAACTTTCCTCATTCACAAACACCCAGAGTAAGCCAAACTAGTTTTACGTTGAGTAACAAATGCCATAGTTAACAATTTACACCATCTATCTACACCCGTTATTATTAGCGTTGTATTCTTTCTTTTATATATATCACAGCTGGATTTATTCAAAATTGTCATCTCATTTTCGATCATTCAAATGGTAAAATATTCAGTGAAATTACAATAAAATTAATATATATATATATATCTCAGTCTAGCAACATACCTATCTTAATATATCAAGTAAATACCATACCTAATTGAAGTCCCCGATGCAATAACGAGAAAGCTTCATTTTCGTTTTTTCCCCAAAAGATACAAAAATCTGTCTATAAAAATAACTAGTGTGAATTGAAGAATGACGAAAATTTATTTTATGTGTATACTACATAATGATTAACATTTTTTTTAAAAGTCCAGTTACACTTGTTATTTTATAAACAATTCTTTTTTGTAATTCTCAAAAAAATAAATGAAAATGAAGCATTCTCACTATTGCACTGGGGTATTCATTTGAAAAAACGATAGTGAAAGCTCACTTTAAACAAAATGGACATAAAATAACGGTGCAAATATTATTTTATTTTTTGAACTATGTTTGCCAAACTATATCCATAAAAAAAACCTAAATTAAAATATAATCGACTTGAAAATTCAAGTTCACCCTATACTTTTGACAGAAGTAGTGGAACTAATGTAAGAAAAATGACTAATGGAATGACATTTTAAATGGCTATGTCAAAGTTCTTCATTTATTGTAAACATGATCATGAAGGAACCATTTTGCATCAAAATTGTGTTTCATTTTTCTCTTTATTTTTTCAAGTAATAAAAAAAATATATGTAACATTATGACTAAGGTAGGCATTCGCTCTCTTGATGGTTTGTCAGATATTTAAAATATTTTTAAAGCGATTTTAATTTAAACTAAATGATGTTTGAGAACCTAAGAAACTGAAGTAAAATTTTATTTCCTACAGTTCTGAATGATAGACTAAATAAATACAATAATTATTATCAAGAGTATTCAAGTAATATTTGTTAAAAGTATTGTATTATTTACCCTGGTATATTTAAATACACTACTTTGATTTGTTTTAGCCTGTGTTTCGTTTGTTTTGAAATATGTTTATATTAAAAAATGACAAAATTTCAAGTATAAATTCATTAGTGTTGTTGAAACACTGTAATTTCAAGAACTGCAGTTGCTAGTACTGGTCTGTATTTACACCAGTGAGCTATTGAAGTGATTGAATAGATATATCATTTTAATAAGTTTTGTGTTTTTTTTACTATAAAAAGTTGAATAAAACTGTTTAAACTTATTGTGATTAAAGAATATGATATTTATATTCGGCTATAGCCGTAATTAACAACTGTATTAGCTTGGCTTTTTAATCCATTATTGTAATTTGGATAAAATATGTTTCCTTGAGTTTGATGAATATATTTTAAATTATCTATGATGTTTTATTCTCAGACATAAAATATATAAAATATCCTTGAAGGACGATAAGTATATAATAGACATGTTAAAAAAAAGGGTGGAGTTTTGTTTATCAAACAAGAACCAATAGTGGGAATATTGTTAAGGATAACATACATAAATGGGGTTTTAAATGGCATTTGCTACCCATTTGTTACAGAAAAATATTTTATAGCTTCATAAGAGAATACCAGACAAGTGTAAGTAATTTTATGAGATGAATATATTGACATAGCTTTGATACAAGCTATGAACATTTCACATATAATTTATCTAACTATCACATTAGCTCATTTAGTTGCAGATCTAAAGGTTTACAGAGAAAGTTAAGATTTGCGATTACATTTTTTGTCTGGTATAGTTAATTTATTAGTAATGGCGAAATTTTTCAGACCCCTTATTGCAAATTATTTTAGTTTGAGTTTTATAGTAAAATATTTGTTCATTGGCGTGTTGTTATGGGGTTTGAAAATATATCATTTTGATTAAGGCAGGCAAATGATGATAAAATGAGAATTTAGTAACAAAACCACCCATTTTGAAACTTATAAGTTTAATTATATCTTAAATATAATGTTGGTAGAGTTTTGTATTTTATATATCAACAATAAAACCTAATCTACATACTCCGTATCCATATCTGTGTGTTACTTAGTCCATAGTCCTTAAGAGATTGACTTTACAGTTTTAGTTTGAAGTGCACATATACGTAAGCTGTATTTCCTTATTTTGTGAGCATTCATATAAATTGAATCAACTTTAAGGTGGGGGCTTGGGTGACACAAAATTGTCAGTGTTTTTTTGCAGTTTTTATATCAAAACTTGTTTTAGTGAAAATAAATAAAATATTGCTTTGGTACAAACAGAATTTAAATTTCTTCACCTCAACAGTTCTTGAATATCTATCCAGGGTGTCCAGAAATTTAATGATAACATTTTGTTTTAACTATTTAAAAAGTTTTTCATCCAAGAAAATTAAACTCTATATCTGTTCTAAGCAATATTTGATTTATTTTGGCCAAAAAAAATTGGTTTTGCTACAAAAACTGCAAAAATACTGAGTGTTTATAAAGAACCAATCACTCATAAATATAAAAGTGAACTTTGAGGTGCGTATCAAGATGAAATAATTAATAATTGTGAAATAAAATGCCATTATTTTCTAAACTTATTTCCATTTATAGTAGTATTCTGTTTTGAAGAAATTCTTTAGAAAATACAAACTTTTTTACAGTCAATAATGATAACATTTGACTAATTTATTAGTGTTATATCACGGGTATTGATAATATCTATCAAAATTGACCACTGCCAATCACATGACACTATGTATAAATATATATACGTACGATAAGGAGTTGTGGGGTATGTAGATTAAGCTCAAAGGTCTGAGAACTATCGCCGCTACACATATTTTCCTCAACAAAGGAATGAATGAATATTGAGCACATTTCCGAAGCTATTGTTCATTCCTAGCAGAAATGTAACAAACCACGTTACTCGCCACATTGAACAGTTTGAAAACTAGGCACTCTCGGAACTCTCATCAAATGACAGCATAATATTAAGGCTATACTGCAGTGGTTGCGGAAGAACGGTAACACATCTTACAAACACATTTATAAAACTGCTACGACACACAGTCCATGTACTGTACATTATATAGAGCCACAACAATATGCTGCGCGAAACTCAGAACACTTCTACAGCTGCCGCCATTGTTGTTGGTGTTTCAAACCTAAGGAAACGAATAAAACTTGCATGCTTCGAATCAGCCACTTAAATTTACGTAAAACTAAATTAGTTTGTAGCACGTAAATAACAGTCATGGCCTATATACAACATGGTTTCATATTTACAGCTGAGAATTTTAACAACAAGCAGACCAGACGAACGATTATTACTTTATTTTACACCTATAACAGACACATAGAGCACGACCTCTTTGGGACAAAAACATTCGAAATTGATTAGAATCTCATAAATCGCTTGATTTTAAAATGTAACAATAAAGAGAGAATGAAGGTATAATATTTTAAGGAAATTATATTTGAAATTAGATCTAATGGCTACTAATAAAAAGTTAGGTCTATATTAATAAGTATCTCCTGAATAATATAGTTTTTAGGTGGGAAAAAAATGGGCAATTTTATTCAAATAACTTTTAACAGTAGTATTTTTACCTTCAAATAAAAACAATACTAATTTCAAATTAATATGAAATTAAGATTTTAAAATACTGATAGAAAAAGCTTTTCAGTAATGAGTGTGACATTTCCCCTCCATTGTTTCATTAGAAGCGAAAATCAATGCAATTTCATTATAAAGTTTCACGGTGATTCCGAATCTCTCTTCCCATTCGTTGATTATGGATGACTATCTCTACTCTCAGACAGTCACGGTCCAACAGAGACGTGCGTCTGTTCAGCGCGATGGCTGGTCAGTCACGGCCCAATAGAAACGTGCGTCTGTTCAGCGCGATGGCTGGTCAGTCACGGCCCAATAGAGACGTGCGTCTGTTCAGCGCGATGGCTGGTCAGTCACGGTCCAATAGAGACGTGCGTCTGTTAAGTGCAATGGCTAACCAGTCACGGTCTAATAGAGATGGTCGTCTGTTAAGTGTGATGGCTAATCAGTTACGGCCAAACATAGACGTGCGTCTTTTCAGCGTGATGTTTAGTCAGTCACAGACCAATATATACATTCCTCGTTTCAGCGCGTTGGCTAGCCAGTCACGGCCCAATAGAGACGTGCGTCTGTTTAGCGCGATGGATAGCCAGTCACGGCCCAATAGAGATGTTCGTCTGTTCAGCGCGATGGCCGTGGAGGCGAGCGGGTGGTTGTGTGTGTCCAAGTGGCCGAGTCGACTGCTCAGGCTCAGGGCAGGGAGAGCAGATGCTAGGCCTCCAGGAATATCAGCGCCGTGGGTTTGGGTTCTAAGTTGGACTTCTTCGCCTCAATCACCAGGAACTCGATGTCGTGGCGCTCCCGACGCGCAAAGGATTCCGCTATGAGCCTCGCCACATCTTGATGGTGCATCCCTGGGAAGAAAGAAGGGGAAGTATACTAACACTGTTTACATTACAATCACATTTTCACGATATATTTAACGTGCACTTTATAAATACATACATTAATTGAGCTCACGTATTACAAACAAACGTAACCTAAGAGTATGTCTAATAGTCTACAACAGATACAGCCCTAGCGCCTAGAAAATTTTGGATTAAATTGGAATGCAGGCTTAATCCGCGTGCCTACCGAAATAAACAAGGATATTCTATTATTGTGGTAGATCCCTCTAACCACGTAGTGAGGGAACCGGCCTGTCTATAATTGCTAGTTTATGCTTTCTTTATTGCACCGTAACACTCTTTATTAATTCCAAACATTTACAATTTGTTTAAAGATATCTTTAAATTCGTCATACTCCTTGTTTGAAGATAAAGCCTGAATATGTTATCATATAATAGGTTTGTGTTTGTAACAGGGTCTGACTGACCTTCCACCTTCTGACCATCCACCTCGAGGATCAGTTGGCCCACTTCCAAACCACCCGCCTCGAACGCTGCGCCATTCTCCTGCGCAGAAACAATTATTATTATTTAGTTTAATTCTGCGTTGATTTCAAGGCCGGCCTGAGAATTCAGAAGGCCTGGAGCAGTGGAATTGGGGGGTAACTATTAATTCCAAACTAACACTATAAATAAAAAATAATATTTTAATTATAATATCAAGCAACAGTTCAATTCATTTAGGAAGAGTCCCATCAGATAGCTTTAAGAGCCACTAGATCTGCTTTCACGTATTCATGCGTCAAATCATGTGATCTGCAGCTGTCATTTTTGATTGAGTTTATCAAAACCTATAAAATAACACTAATGATTTAGTAAAATGTTAGCAATTTTGGGTACAAAAAAGTTAGTATTTTCTAAAAGGTCCTTCAAATGAAAATTTGACTGTACATTATTCTGACCTTACGTTACTAACCGCCTTTAAAATAATCGCGTTTGGAAAATCAATAAAAGAAATCAATACAAATTACAATTATTGACTTTTATGCGTGTGAGTTGTGACTATGGCAAGAATTACTGTTAAAAAAAGAGATATGTTTGGATGGGTTGCGGACCTGGGGCAAACTTCCTCATTTTTTCCCTTATTAATTACTCTAATACGGTCAGAATGAGTGAAGGTAGATGGAGTTTTAGAGAAACTATACACGCATTTATGAGGAGGGAAATAGGAAACTGTTTAGGAAAAAAAAAAAACTCCTTAAAACATCCAGCCGGAATTTGAACCTCAATCTCTTACTTACCGGCAATAAATAGGGATGGAAATTTTCTCCAAAATATTGATATATTTATTATTTGATATATCCCAAGGTATATTTTGAAAGTGAAGAAAGTTAGTGAGGATGTATTAAGTAGAACATTGTTCTTTGAATTATATGCACAGTTTCTTGCCCACCTCGAAAGGGAATGGCGTGATCATGTACCCATGCATGTATGTATTTAAAGTCACGACGTATCGATCAAATTGTATAAGCGAATCATTTGTTTTTGTTTGGCCTATATTGAATTGCATTGGTCTGGGCAAACTGGAGCGTATCAAGATGGCTTGGGACTGTAATAATTACTATTATTTGACACTTTTCACTTTTTAATATTTTATTTAGCTGTTGAAATTAGCAGACAAGTTTAGTTTGAAATTTAGACTACATGTCATACGGTTTTCCCTACAGTGTTTACTGATGACGGGGAGATCGAAGTTCAAATCCAGGTAGGGTCTACTGAGGGTGGTTTTCCCTAAATTGTTTCCCACTCTCCTTCCAAGCAAATGTAGATAGATTGCCTTTAAAATTCCTCCTTCCTAATCCTTACCCCATTAGAGTAATTATATATGCGGATAACCTGAACAGGTAGTAAGATTCGGTGATAATAATTAAATATATAATAATAGTTCCTACAGTTTTCTCACTATAGTTCAGGTACCGGTAAATCTGAGTGTGTTTGGGAATAAGAAAATAACATAATCCCTTTGAAATATATAAATAAATAACAAGAAATGTTATTGCTGTTTCACCTTGGTAATGTTATCTTCCCCTATTCAGAGAGTGTCTAAGACATCAGAAGAAAACCACTTGTAATGCCAACCACACGTTCTCTAAAGCTCCAGTGAGAAGGAAAAAAAAAACAGTTCTACCAACTACACAGGAGCCAAGTTTACCGAGTTTGGCAAGGTGCCGGTCGTTAGATTGGCAGGGGACTGGGGGACTCCCCTTGACGCTCAAAACATTCTAGCTTCATCCCTCCTCTTTCTAACCCGAACTATAGCTTCGAATAAGCTGCGCCGAGGACTGTAGACGAATCAAGACAAAAGAAGATGGTGGTAGAGCTGATTACGTATTTCGATTTTAATTTGTTTTTTGTTTCAACCCCACCTCCTCATATCGATACTCCTTGGAACCGCTTCGGTGGCCGCATGGTCTAACTCGCTACTCTCGCATTAGACTAGTCTGCCGATGACGTGGAGATCAAGGTTTGAACCTCGGCCGGGTATACTAAGGTTGGTTTTCCACTCTTCATCCACGCAAATGCGGGTATACTTCCAATAAATATGACCTTCCTAATCCTAAAAACATCAGCGTAATTATTATATAAGCGTATAATCCGAACGAATAGTAAGACATAAATATATAAAAAAAGAAGATACTCCTTAGCAACAAGTACCTGGACACAACAAAATGATGACTGGAGAGTCAATTTGACCAAACACACACAAGATAATGTGTGTGCATTGGATTTGAAAGGGCGAGTTTGATGGTGAAGAAAAGGGAATCATTTACTAGTACAAACACGCCAAGCAGAGCTAGCCTTGGTAACAACCCACGACCCACCACTAACGTTGTCCATCTACAGTCCAATTTTCACAAGGAGGGACTTTAAGAAAATACTAACAGAATTTTTTTCGCGGATAACAATGGCAACAATTTACTATATAATAATTATTATTATTTTAAAGGTTTTAATAAGACGTATCACCCGCTTCGGTGTCCAAGTGGTCTAAGCCATTACTCTCGTGTTAGACTGGCTTGCTGAAGACGGGGAGATCGGGGTTCGAATCCCGGTCGAGTGTACTGAGAGTGTTTTTTTTCCAAAATGGTTTGCTATTCACTCCATGAAAATGTGGGTTCACTTCCTCTTAATTCAACTTTCCTAATTCATAACTCATTGGCGTAATTAGTACATATGCGTATAACCTGAACAGGTATTAAGACGCGGTGCCAAGAAAAAAAAAATGTAACAAAAGTGACTGTTGTAGATCACATGACTCGATGAGCACATGAAAGTGGATATACATGGCTGCCACTATTTTCTTAACACTACATTGTTTGTGTTTTTCGTGTTTTAAAGAATAAATATAGTTTATACTTTATACAAACACTTTAGAGCTTAGAGAGTAATAGAGAGAAATTAAATTTCGTTTGACATACAAATTTCTTTAGTTAAGTCATGCCATTGGTGTTTATAAAATGATGATTTGAATTCGATGGGGACATTTATTGATTTGCTACACAATCCAATGTTTCAGGTCGATAAAAAAAAAAGAGATATAGGGTGGGAGATAGGACATGTGCTCGAACCAGCGCGATTATTTCTGTAGTTGATTTTTTTTTATGTAGGACTAATATTTAAAGCTTGCAGTTTAGTGTCCCAAATTTATATAATAATTTTTTTTTGTGAAACTCCCTGCGTTTTTCCGGTTCTCCTAGATCAGTGATTACCAACCTTTTTCTGTTTGAAGGAACCCTTAAAATATTTCGTAAAATCTTGGGAACTCCTACCTGGCAGACACATATTAGTTTCAACAAGGGTGAATGATAAAATATACGTATACACAAGTAGAGTTGATAAATAATAATCAACTCAAACTTTATAAAAAAAAGAATAATTTCAAGAGTATGTAATGCCCGTTTCTACGTATTAATAAGTGTTACTTGAACTTGTCTTGAAAATATTCCTATCAACGAACATTCTTAACAGAACTCTTATCTTCATCTTCTTTGGATACACAAGTTCTCTTGACATATTTACATACCGTATAAAAATTATGGACAAACCAACAAAAAGCAAACGTTTGTAAATTCTCGAGGAACCCTGGTTGATAATCACTGTTTTGGATCTAGATGTGGGTAACAACCCTGATCTAGTGAATTTACTAGCTGTCAGATAAGGCCCTTCATATACAAATTGGACTCTATGCGGTGTATTTTTTTAATGTATACACTCGTTGAATAAAATAAAGTGACAAATGATATGTGACACCGGCAGAGAGGATGGTACTGACGTGTATGTTGATGATGCGTGGCAGGGGGTGCTTGGTGTTGGCGCCTCCCTCTATCGCGATCCCCAGGATGGGTTTCGTCTTCTTGACGGTAATCCTCAGGTTGCCTTGCTGATCCGTCACCACCAGAGCGCTCTGGAACAATCATATTCACATTCTCACTCTCTTTTTTTTAATCATCACCGCGTCTTACTACCTGTTCAGGTTATACTCATATATTATAATTACTCCAATGAGGTAGGAATGAGGAAGGAAATATTTTAGAGGTAGTCTACCTGCGTTTGTATGGATGGAGAGTGAAAAACCATTTGGGAAAAGCCACCTTCAATAGACCCCACCGGGATCCAAACGCCGATCCTCTCGTCATCAGCAGGCAAGTCTAACAAGAGAGAAACGCCTTAGACCGTTCGGCCACTGAGACGAGTCTCACTCGTATTGGTCATAATTAGAGCCCGGATATGTAGTATTAACCTATAAAATATGTTCATACATACGTAACAAAATCAGGCAAAATGGGTCGTAAAATAATATTTTGACTGATTTTTGTTAAATAGCCATGTAGAGAGGTTTAACATAAGCGGACCATTTCGGGCGCTCTCAGTTGGGGAGTAATGTGAAAATACGTAACATTGAATAAATCTTCTTTCCCAACGTCAATGATACACACATCCGCTTTTGTGGCTGCATGGTCTAAGGCATCACTCTCACAATAGACTGGACTGCCAATTACGGGGTGATTGAGGTTTAAATCTCGGTCGAGTGTACTAGTTTTTTTTAAATAAAATGATTCCACTCTCCCTTCATGCCAATGCGGGTACACTTCATATAGATATATCCATAATAATTTCTAAAACCATTAGCGTAATTATTACATAAGCATATAAACTGAACGGGTCGTAAGACGTGGTGCTAAAAATAAAATAAAAACTACATACACATATTATTGAAACGAGATTTAATTTTATGGCTGCAGGTTTTTGAAGAAAGTAATAGAAAACACTTTCCTATAAATACACACTAGTACAGTACAATTACTTTTTTTAACGAGTTCGTTAATTGCAATGTTAGTTTGTTTTACACTTTAAATTTTGCATTAACTAAAGACTTCAAAAAAATAGCATTATATAAAACTTATTCTAGAAATCAAACAAACACTAGAAACTTTAAATGAAACCTCCATTGCTGCCGGCTCTTTGAAACCAAGTGAGCGTCAAACCTCTCGAAGAGTTTTAAAGTCAGTTTCCTAGAATCAATTTTTTCGGTCAGAGGTTAAATGTTTGATCTTGACATACTAGCAGATATTAATATTTCACCTACATGTTTATTCATGGTTGGTCTCGTTTGCTTTTCAAAAGACCGCTCTACATACCATATTATTTTGAGAAACTTCAAATTACATTTTATTGGTTATTTTTGGGTTCCGTTTTCGTCATTTGTTATTTGCCTTGCCGCTTCATATCCGTTTCTTCTCCTGACCAAAGAACAATAAGAAAATGAGATAATTAGACCCAATAGTAAAATTATTGTTTTAACAACTCTTCGTTGTGTTTACAAACTGACACGCCGCGTGAGAGACGCGCTGCTGAGGCCACTACTATCTGGCAACACCACAGCCCGAGAAACATGGCGACTGTAATTCTCATTCACGCGCCAGCATACCTGACTTGGATTTTGTTCACTGCCTTTCAATATAAACATTCATTTATGAAAGTACAGGCTGCCTTAAAATTAGGGACATATCATTTAAAAGTATTTTCCCCAAGATAGACATAAAAATAACACCACGATAAAATAAAATACGTAAAATATGTGATTTTATGCAATATCTTCTAAAATATTTAGAATTTAATAGAATATATAAAAAATATGTAAAAATTAAATTTAAAATACAATCTCAAACTACCCAATTTGACGACATTTCACTTTTCACATTTCTAACTGGCAGAATTAAATTATGTAATTACATAAAATCCGGGGTATTATAGAGATGCCGCTCGAATCGTATTGTATATGAAAGATTTAAGATTCGTAAAAAATATATATTAAAAATCGAAAACCATAATGAAGACCTTGACTTGAAATTAATTTCTTAGTCAATTAGTAACTGGTAATTGATAATCGTGTAACTAGGAAAAATAACAAAATTACTTTAAAATAAATGGAGCGGTACATCGCACAGACTTACTCTTAAGTCTTGAAATAAAGACATTTACTAAAAGCTTGTAAGATTAGTGAAACTAAATAAAATATATAGTTGCAGAAACAATACACCAAAGAACATAACTGAAATACTATACAATGTTACAGAAACATCGAGTGAAGAGTAGAATCTGTGTCCACCTAAGAGCATTAACAATCAATTTCGTATTTCAAAGTACCCCATGGACAAATTTGTGTTTACTTCTATCTCAGAAACTATTGGCTGTATAAAAATATGTTTCAAACAAAATAGTTTTATATTTAATAATAATAATAATAATAATAATACATATTTACAATGTTGCGTTATTTAGAATCTCAAATAGTTGCGGAGATATGATTAAAATAAGAAAAATCATAGTTACCATTTTGTTTGTGGTGATAAACAGTGTCTAGATACAAAATTTAAACAAAATTGTTAAGGCGGATTTAAAGAAAATTAATTTAGTCCCTTTTTTCTGTTCAGTAAGCTACTCTTCATTTTAGGGTTGGATATCTATTTCTAAAAACTCCTCGGGGGAAACTTATGAAAATCCTAGGTACCAAGTATTAGCCTGATCGATAAAATGGTTTCGGCTCAGTCCGAGATACAGACAGACAGAATCGCAAAAACAACTTTTTCGGTTTCAAGAAGTCATATAACGTAAAACTTTATCAAAATTTTGAGTCCGATTTTTTGACGATCATAATACTTCTTTAGGGGTCGAGAGAAAGTAAAAATGACAAAAAATTGTATTAATACTATTTTACTCAAAAAGTGTTCTATTTACTTTCTATGAATTAAGATGCGTGACAATTTTTTTTGCTTGTGGTACCAATATTTTAATTTTAACTAAATTTGTGTTGCTAATATTTAAGGATGCGAATCCAAATTCGAGATACGAAAGAAAGTTTTGGATTCGAGAAAATATAAGATTCGACCCATCTTTTACGTTTATTTTTTACCACGTGTCACTTCTGTTCGAATAATACGCTTGTGTTGTGGTAGTAATCAGGAAGATAGAGTTTAAAAGGATATGTACCCGCATTTGCGTGAAAACCATTTAGGAAAAAAACACCCTCGGTGGACGTTGCGCCCACCAGCGCGCTTTTCTTTTTGTGTGCACCTCATCTTACTACCCATTCGGGCTATCCGCATATTTACATTATAAAGGTAGGGATTATGAAGTTTGAATGAAGAAAAAATATAACAGCATTTGAGAGTAAATATAATGGAAAACCATATCGTAAACAATAGTTGAAGCAAGCATTGACTTTAATTGTAGTAAGTGATCAAAACCTTCGAGTGTCTTAATCAGAATAATGATATGGCCAAAGAGGACATAATAGTAGAATAAATAACATAATTATTTTTATTTGATTTCTCAGCTGAAATAAAAGTACCAAATTAAACTTAGTTTCAATTTAAATGTTGCTCAATAAACACGGATATTTTAAAAAAATGGGGCGTCCTTAAATTACCTAAGGGTTTTTGGGTGAGGAAGGGGTTTAGTATTTTATTTTATGCTTTATTATGAGAATGGAGGAGGGTGAAAATCCATTCAACGTTAGGTTTTTTTTAATCAATGTTTACGGTGAACAATTTTTTTTTGACAGAAAATAAATATTTTAATTTTAAAATTTCACTTAGTATTTAATTTATTTAATGCAATTATTAAAATATCCTAAAATTTCATATCACTCGCTTTATTACCATTTTGTATGTCTAAAAATAACCAAACAATTACAATAATTTAATTTACCAAATAATAAAACATTATGTGAGATAGAAGGGTGGTGACGGGGAAAGGGAAAATATTACGATCCCTTACGGAGGTGGAATACGGGGGTCGAAAATCAAGAAAAAGAAGCCCTACGTAATTTAAGGATGAAGCCTTACATTTGATTAACTATATGAAAATAGATTTATTTAGTTCTAAGAAATGTATACTTTTTATATTTTATTCCATCCACTAGATTAAATCACCTCCAATACAGGCCTAACTTTGTGCAAAGCTTGGTTTAAATCCTTCAATAAGGTTATACATGAATATATAGGCAAATATAGATACACATGACGAAAAAACTCAACAAGAATTGTGTGGAAATAAAGCAGCAATTCCCTCAAGAGACCTGATGACAGCCGCATGGGTAAGCAGCCATTCATGCATACATGTAGAGAGGCTAACATAAGCCAACAATTTCGGGCGCACTCAGTTCGGGGAGTTGTAGCATATTCTAAATGGATGTATGAAAGTTTGAAATTGCTAGTTATTTTTGTTCGAATTTCACGAGTATTTTAATTTGTGCTATTTATTATTTTACAAAACACATCTGTAAATTTAATGGCAAATTTGAATAAAGGGCAATTGGAGTTCTTTACTAATTTAGAGAAAACAAAATAGGTATGTGTGTATCGTTTTTAATTAATTTATGAAACAACAAAAGTCATCGTTATTGTATTCGTTCACATATTTATTTAACGCCTTTTTGTGGAGATATATGCTATAAATTCTGTACAAATAATCTTTTGGAACCCTTCAATTTACATCAACGAAAAGCGCTTCCTTAAGGGGGAGTGTAAGGAGACGAAAGAAAAGACCAGCGATTTTGCAGTTTTTATAGCAAAACATTTGTTGAGCGATAGAAATCAAATATTCCTCCAGTAGAAACATATAGTTTAATTTTCTTCACATAGTATTCTCAACAGTTTTTGAATATCTGACAAGGATGTCCTGGAATTTAATGACAACTTTTTCTCTTCATTTAATTACTTTCTCTCTAACCTACAGGTAGGGAAAGTATGGTGATCGTCAAAAAAATCGAACTCGAGATTTTGATGAATCTTGACGTTTCATGACTCCCTGAATCCGAAAAAGTCGTTTTTGAATTTCCGTCTTTCTGTCTGTCTTTCTGTCTGTCTGTCTGTCTGTCTGTCTGTCTGTACCTCCAACTAGAGCCTAAACTATTTTACCGATTGAGCTGAAACTTGATATCTAGGGTTTTCATAGGGTTGCCCCGAGGGGTTTTTGGAATTGGATATCTACCCCTAAAATTAAGGGTAGTTTACTGAAGGGAAAAAAGAGAAAAAGTCGATTTTCTCAAAATCGGCTCTAACGATTTTGATTAAATTTCATTTATGAACATTAATAAATATTCCAAACAAAATGGCTACTCTCAATATTTCGGCAAAATGGCTTTAAGGGCTCCGGTCTGATGCGTAAATTAACATTTTTTATAATAGCTCCGAAACTATTTGAGATATGAAATTACTTAGCATTACAAATATGTATATATATTTATAATACAAATATTTTATTCGAAACATATTTTTATAAAATCAATAATTTTCAATCTATACGCAATTATATATATATTTTTAGCTTTTTGGACATTAAAGCTTAAGTATTGCGATCGTAAAAAAAACTAACCTGAAATGTTGATGGATTTCGACGTCTCATGACCCCCCGAACCCTAAAAAATAGTCTTTGCAATGCCGTCTGTCTGTGTGTCTATTAAAACTTAAAATTAAGGGTAGTTTACTGAAGGGCAAAAAGAGAAAAAGTCGATTTTCTCAAAATCGGCTCTAACGATTTTGATTAAATTTCATTTATGAACATTAATAAATATTCCAAACAAAATGGCTACTCTCAATATTTCGGCAAAATGGCTTTAAGGGCTCCGGTCTGATGCGTAAATTAACATTTTTTATAATAGCTCCGAAACTATTTGAGATATGAAATTACTTAGCATTACAAATATGTATATATATTTATAATACAAATATTTTATTCGAAACATATTTTTATAAAATCAATAATTTTCAATCTATACGCAATTATATATATATTTTTAGCTTTTTGGACATTAAAGCTTAAGTATTGCGACCGTAAAAAAAACTAACCTGAAATGTTGATGGATGTCGACGTCTCATGACCCCCCGAACCCTAAAAAATAGTCTTTGCAATGCCGTCTGTCTGTGTGTCTATTAAAACTTAAAATTAAGGGTAGTTTACTGAAGGGCGAAAAGAGAAAAAAATAGGTTTTCTCAAAATCTGCTCAAACGATTTTGATTAAAATTCGTATCAATGCGTTGATTAAGATTATAAATAAACTGGCTATTTTCATTTTCCTATTAAAATGATTTTTAGGGTACTTTAGAGAAGCGTTAATTTCCGTATCTCCACAACTATTTGAGAAACTAAACAACTTATCATTGCAAAATTGTAGGACTATTAGAAATAAAAAACTTCTATTTGACATATATTTTTATAAAAGCAACAGTTTCTGAGATATTTGCAAATATATTAATACAATTTTGTGAGCTTTAGTTGTAAACATATACTACTTAAGTCTTAACGCAATAATTCTCCAATGCCATTGAGTAATTAAATATAAGTTATTATCTAAAAAAGTATGTTATTTTTTCTTAAAACTCTTAGGAAAAATGTTTGCACAGCAATGATCTATCCTCATTTTAGACTCAATAGTCCAAATTTACATTTTTTATTGGTCAAAATGTATAAATGAATAATTAAATATCAATGCGATGATTTGAAGATGTGCAACACCTTGACGATACTTGAGTTTATAGAGAGAGAAAGTCTGTGCGGTGCGCCATACCATTTTTTTTTTCATCTAATGCTGCCAGGGCCCGGATTTTGATGAGCTAAAAATTATCAAAAAATGACTGATAAAATGACCTAAATTATTTTAAAAATAACTTCAAATTTTCAAAAAATGAACTAAAAAAATGAAAAAAGAGGTGCAATAAATGTACACGACTAAATCAAACATGTGCTTTATAAATGTAAACTAAAATTTATTCATTCCATTGAAGTATTTAACAACTAAACTCTTGCATTCTGTTAAATACAATATTGATTTACAATTATGTCGATGATTCATAAGTAATAGCTTCCCCTACCAACGCAACCCTCTCCAGACTAATTGCAGTGTCTCACTAGGAATATGTATTTTACAACCAAACAAGTAAAGAGCATAAAGTTAATTGCCTACATTATCTTTTCCTACAGACAAACTGTGTTTTGGAAATATTTATACGTCAGTAAAATAGTGGTGGTATTAAAAAATATTTGGTCAATAAAAATACCTTAAAATTACTAAAAAAAATACTGTTAAAATCTAAAAATGAATTTAAATAAATGAAAACCAAGAAAAAATTACCTATAAATCCTAAATGACAAAAAAATTACCTATATTTATTTATTTAGCACAGCGTCTTACTACCCAAAATTACCTATAAATTACCTATAAAATATACATTTCTCCAATCAGGGATCATGTACGTATGAGAATTGTATATGCTGAACCAATAAAAAGATGACACGTCATCAAAATCCGGGCCCTTTCCTTGACTGTTGATATCACATTGTGAAGAAAATGAAACTATATGTTTCTACTGGAACAGTATTTTATTTATGTTGGCAAAAAAAAAATGCTATAAAAATGGTCAAAACACGTGCCTTTCTTTTGTCGCAACCCCTTTACTCCCACCTTAAGGTGGGTCTGTCTTGTCAAGTGGTCCTGTGACATCAATCCGCCAGTTATCAGCTCGCACGGCCCGATGCTCTGCCAAGAGCTGGGATTAACCCCCCTTCTCCTTTCATTGCTCCCTCCTACCACCCCTCCGAACAATAAAATACAACTCTGACCTGACCCGATATCAACAAAAATGAACACCGTTACTATGACCAAGTAAATCAACTGGTGGACTCGTGTAANGAATGACTTTTTTTTTTTCTGAAAGCTGAAAGATAAGTTTAAAAAAAATTCTTTGTTGATATAGTTTGTGCCCGTTTCAATATTTAGCACAGTGCTTTTAAACCGGTGTGCCGTAGCACATTGGTGCACTGTGAGAGGTCAGCGAGTGTGCCGCGGGAGTTTAGGGGAAAATAAAAAAAATCGAGTAAAAATTTGACTAGTAGAGAGAAAAAATCTTTTTAAATCCATGATCAACATTTTTTTTAAATAACACAATTATTAGCTATTGTACTTTTAAACACAAACTTAATACTCGCTTATTTCTTCCCTTAAAAAAACCGATGTTTACTTCGACAATATTATAGTGCCTTGTTCAATGTGCCGTGAGGTGAAAAAGTTTGAAAATCGTTGATTTAACAGAAATATAAGTAGTTTACTTTAATATGTATTTTACACATTTTCAATAATGCTAAAGTTAATAATTTTTACCGACCAAATTAACTAATTATGTTATTTTATCTAGGTATATAAATTCACTTGGGGCACGCATTGATGGTCACGCAGTATAAGGCGTCAAGTTGGCAACCACAACAACAAGATGTGACATTCAAGCCGTTCTTTTCATTTTTATTTTATGTGTTTGATCATCTTCTGCCTTAGATGAATCTGTTAGTAACTACTATATCAAACAGTGTATATATATATATTACATATATAACATATATATATAACATATATAAAACAGAGGAAGAAGGCAGCTCGGTTGGTAGGGCTCGATTGCGGTCTGACGCCATGGAGTTTATTTTTTAATAGTGACGCCAGTGTAGATTTTTTATTTTGAAAAGTCCACGCTTTGGGTTAAAATCCTGAGGTTATAATTGATGATGTTATCCACCAGTATTTTGAAGGTGAGGTTAGAAATAAATAACCTAAGAACTATCAATATCAATAAACTGAAGAGTTTGTTTGTCATCATGAGCATTGCGCGATATCTACCACAAGCAGAGCTATGATATTTTAAAAATAGTAGCTTCTGTGCACAAACATGGATGGACCTTGAACCTGGAATTTAAATTTTTTTAATAGAGTTTTTTTTAAATTGATTAAAAACTGGGTCGGAAGAAATAAAATGAAGAGGTTTTTTTTTCTGTCTGTTTGAAGCAAATAAAAGCGTTAAATTGCGTGGCTGCCTCGGGAAACACCGGGTATTTCTTCTAATAACTTATAAACTAAATAATAGGCCTACTATAGCTACCATTAATATACGCATCCCCGTCTTTTTATAAGTTCAGATTAAAAATAGCTAAAATGAATTCACACAAATCAAAATTACAAAAATCGATGCCCCCAAAAATTGTCAAAAATAATAAAAAAAAAAGCTTGTTTTGGAAATGGAATCTAGAATATATTATATTTTACCTAAATTAGGCCTGCCATGGAAAAATCTTGGCTGTGACCCAATTATTGTGCTTTGCTGGTCCTTTAAATCAGTGGTATTCAACCTGGGGTACGCGTACCTCCAGGGGTATGCAAAGATATCAAAGGGGATGCGTAAAATGTGTATATATAGGATATGTATATAACATATACAATTATATTTATCATTTAAAGCTTATTGTTAAATACATTATTTTGGATGTGATTTGTTTGAATTATTTTGGATGTAGTTTTTATAATATGTATAGCTTGAATTATGAACCAACCACTTTGGGGGTAAAAAATACAAGATAAATTATATCTGGGGGTACACGCACAAAAAAATTTGAATACCACTGCTTTAAATTGAATAAATACAGTCCGATTTTCACAATAAGAGCCTTATCTGTCAACTAAAAAAGATATTAGATCTACTTTCATGTATTGCTTCGTCACATCATGTGCTTTTTTAAAAGCACCGCGTCTTACTACCCGTACAGTTTATACGATTATGTACTAATTACGCCAATGGTTTTAGGGATTAGGAAGGTTATATTTAAGTGAAGTGTATCAGCATTTGCGTGAAGGGAGAGTGGAAACCCATTTTGTTTAGAAACCACCCTCAGTAAACCCGACCAAGGTTTGAACCACTATCTCCCCGTCATTGGCAGTCTAGTCTACTGCGAGAGTAGCGCGTTAGACCACGCGGCCAACGAAGCGGGTATCATGTGCTCTTAAGGTGTTACTTTATATATATATTTTAAATATATAATATCAATACCTATAAAATTACATTAACAATACAGTAAAGGGCTAACAATGTTTACAACAACAAACAATAGTTGTCTTTCTAAAGAGGCCCTATAGTGAAAATTGGACTGGTTTCGTTATTTTATGAAAGGTTTATCACCTGCTCGCCTAAAAGTAGGCCTACCAACGATCAATACAACTGCTACTCACGTTCTCTTGGTCCAAGTGCGAGTCGGCGGTCTCTCCTCTGGCTAACCTCTGCATGGACTGGTGGCGCCTCATGGCGGAGGTTTCAGTCTCTAACATCTCGTGGTCTTCCTTCATGTCGAAACTGCGACTCAACTTGTGCGCCAGTTCCTTCAACAGCCAACCACCGAGGTCAAAACGGTCCGGTGCCAAGTTACATTACCAACGGACCAGCGAATATTAGTATCATGTCCGACTGTGGTAATAAAACCACCCATAACATTGTAATTTCCCCTGATTCATCTGACCGCCCACCGTTATTTAAGTATTTGATATGGTACACTTAAGCCCCATCTACATACTCCGTATCCGTAGTCCTTAGTTGGATCAACTTTAACTTTCGAGCTGTCGTTACGGATGGCCATGGAGAGCCAATCACAGGCAAGCAAACAAATGAACATCATATGCGAAACGAAATAAAACAGTGGCTTTTTTTTTAATATATAGTGGAACTTCATTTATCCAGCCCTCGTTGATCCGTATTTCCGGTTTATTCGGACTAAAATATTGCATTTATTAATTTTTTTAATAACAAATTTGGTTGGTTGTAACAAGTTTTAAATGTTTTATAACTAGTTATTGTGAAAATAAATTGTGAGTTACAGTGATGTATATGCATTTTCCCTGTAATTTCCGGATACTCCGGATTTTCGTTAATCTGGATGACACCCTATCCCAGTTAGGCCGGATGCACGAGTTTACACTGTATCGTATTTTCATTTATCTATTTTAAATAGCAATTAATAGAAAACTTTAACGATATTGATATTTTAACTAAAAACATTTCACAAAACGTAAAAGTATAAAAATGTTTATTGTGTCTATACAATTGCTGAAATTGTTTTATTTGAAGAATTTTGATGAACAAACTATAATATTTTTTCATTGGTTGACATGATATCACGTGATTAAGGACACGTCCAGTGCGCACAAGATACAATTCATACGGAAATTACGATGTATGCAGACGAGGACGTATTATTCAGCTGACAGATCTACTTTCATGTGTTTATACTTTGATAGTTATCATAAGCGCGCGTTACCTGGAGTATTAATACATGAAAGTGGATCGAGTAATTTTTTTATAATTTCGAGAAAAGTTTCATAGAGCTACAAATAAATATACATAAAACCTGTGATGAAAGTTACTGAATAACATCACAGCATTTTGTGAGAAAATAAGGCGCAATATCGTTCATGGAATAGCCGTCACAGCGCTAGCCTCAGAGTTGATAGGTTCGTTCATTTAACAATATTTTATTTTATGATCTCTTTATTTAACTTTAAAGCTAGCAAGCTTACATTGCTTGTTTCCAATATGGTGCAGCTTATGAGTCATAATGTTATCAGTAAAGGTAGGACTGCCACCCCTTTGTGGTGTGTATGCTTAGAATACATAGTTCACCTCGTTAAAATGTTATAATACAATATAATTTGATGAAAATTTACAGTTATTTTGGTACAATTAATGTCTACAATCCTAACTTCTCTATCACCACTATCCAACCATAATTGGAAAGCCTAATCGTGTTTCCTTGGTGCATTAGAGGGAGTGTACCTACGTTTGCGTGAAAGCAGGTGGAAGACCATTTTGGAGAAAACACCCTAAGTACACCCGACCGAGATTCAAACCTTGATCTTCCCGTCATCGGCAGTCTAGACTACTCGAGAGTAGCGCCTTAGATCATGCGGCCATCAAAGCGGGTTATACATTTGTTGTATACGTGTTAGTTTATCAATTAACGCTATATTTTACCTGAAATAAGTTCAATTATAATATGTACACTTTTTTACACTTAAGGGTAGCGGTCTTATTTTGACGGATTAAACTACGTCCATAAGCTTTACCACAGAAGAATAATGCATGGCAAGCCTGATTGATACCTTACAGAAGAAACTAAGGTATTTAATAAAATAGGGCCATAAGCCATTGTGTAATCGAGCAAGTTAAAAGTGTCACCTTTCAGGGTGAATGGGGCTTACATTGGATCTCCAGGAATCTAACACACACACAAATTTAAATACTTTAAAAATAATATTAATGTTTGTATCATTGCCTTTCTATAGAATGAACATTCTAATTAGATGCTGTGATGTTTTCAGTTAACAGTTGTTCGTGTCTTTACAACGACAACAGGAATTAAAACGTTTGTGTACGAGGACAAAAAAAAGCAAGTCAAGTACAGTAGAGTTTTATCCGCGCTACTGCGCATGTGTCAACATAGCCGGTATTTAACTGTTCCTTAAGACATAACACAAACATGGCGCAACGTTGCTCAGGCTAGAGGAACAAACATGTACAGTTCTGGTCACGAAGAGTGACCCCGGCTTTCAACCTGAAGCCTATTGCGATCGGGATACTTTTTTTTATGACCGAGACTGTAATTATTGTCTGCTCTAATAAAATCTAGAGACTCTGATTGATATTTTGTAAATGCGTTGTAGTTTTTAATCATCGCATATAACATTATATGCTGTTCTGGATCACTTAACAGTCAGATTGCAAAAAGAAAAAACACCTTTAAGATAATATTATTAATAAATGTAAAGTGGCCAACGTTAAATAAAGATAACCATATGTTGCTTCAATCTTTCAAAATTGATACCATCTTTCAATTACGACAGTTTTAGAACACATGACTTGGCGTATTAAAACTAAGTGGATTTATAAACTTTTTGAAATGTCTGAATAGTCTTCCAATGACAATCCAACTTTATGTAACTATAAGGTATCTATGGTGCTCATTTTTTTTAGATATGTGATTTTGTTCCAGGGGCTCTAGGAGTTATTAGAACATAGTGTACAACCACAATTGTGTCAACTAAGAATATATATTTGTATTTTCAACTGCTTTACCCTCCTGTCGAATTCGATAAGTAATTTAATTTATAAAAGAAAAAGCCACATAAAATTGTTTACATCCAAACAGTTATGACTACTTATCTGTTGTATAAAAGAATGAGACAACTGATCGTTTCGGACCAAGTGTAATCAGTTGAAACTACAAGTCCATCTTGACCACTAAACAATGACGTCACACTAAGAAAACAAATTATATATAAAACATGCGAGACACGGCGAGTGCGACCTGAAATCAACGGTTAAAGAACACACCACATGTAGAGTAAACAACGTAAAGACATCCAGAAAGAAACAGTGAACGATGTGAAACAATTCCCGTGTCCATGCTCTCTAAAAACCAATAAGACTCCTTAGCTCGAGACCACGTGGCCGGGGGCTTTGGCCAATAGTGGAGCCACATGGTAGTGCAGCCCTTACCTTCTTTAGGGTCCGACGTGAACTAAATATGGTTCTTTATGTCGAACGGCGAACGTTGTTGCAAGAGAACGGTAAGTTATCGTTGCCCGGCTCGGGGTTCAAAGCGGGATCTCAAAACCAGAAAGGCGACTGCGGCCAGTACTTTAAAATAAATTATTACCCCTGTATGATAATTTAACTGCTTTGGACATATTTTTTGAAATACATTATTTTGCAACCGTATGAAGATAATCAAGAGTAAAGTGTTCCACCGAGGAACTTTTATTTTCAGGAGTTTTTAGTCAAATAAGTTATTGTTATTTTCTGTGCCAAACAATAAGTTTTATGCTTTATTATTACTTCGATAAACTATGCCTAAAATAAAATATATTGAAGCTCATAATTAATATTATGTATAACATCAGAAAGACCCAAAATGAGAATTTTAAAATTAAGATTAAAGACATATTTTTTTCTCTACTAAGTTGTAAAAAAAAACCATGACTAATATTTTGAAATAAATCAATGCTAAACAAATATATACTTTTTAATTCACAGGCATTTCATATTTAATGATGTTGCGAATGTAGGTATGCTATAAACTAAAGTATTTACAGCTAAAACATAATATGGCTACTTTTGACATTAATTTTCCCGCCATAAAACAGGGATTATAACACGCCCTATAAAGGAACGGAGATCAATTTACTGTGCAACTCATTCCCATGAGAGGAGTCTTGGTTTTCAAAATTACGATTACGTTTTATAGCCAGTAATAAAACGTAGAGAAATTGAAATAAATTTATGTAAACTTAGCAAAAACGTACTCATATCTTTTTTTTCCGTTATAAATTTAATTATTTTATCAACATAGATTTTTTTAAATATTCGTAATTTTGTTTAGAATACCGTATTTTATTTACTATCTACTGTAAACAAGGATCGAGTGAAATCGTCTGCCGGGAGCAACACGAAGAAGACACGTACATTATAAATAAATTAAAAAAGAACCGACGTTTCTTCCATGCCAACGTTAAGTAATAAAATAAAATAAGATGATTTTACCATCACGAATTCAAAGAAACTTCTATAAAATGAAAAAAACATAAACCTAACGACGCAACTGAACGGATCGGTGAGTAATTTGTTTTTATCGAGCGTGTAATCTTGTTTGACTTGTGTTCCATCCCCGCCTCCATATCACTTTCTCGAGGTTAGTCTGACGTGTGTAGGACTAACGCGTCAGGACTATATGGGACAAACAACACAGCAGCGAGGCCGAGCTAAGGAGTCGACTAGTTCTACGACAAATTGCTAGAATAAGAAAACATATATAATAATTATCTAGGCTAGCTACTTGCTACAAGGTTTTTATTAGGGAAGTGAGGGGGGTGAAGATTTGTGTATGTGTGTGTAGTGAGGTGATTTATAAGGGGGCGCATCTATGCAGAGGGGACAAGGGGCTCAGGCTCGCATGCAATGAGGAGGCTAGTAGGAGAAAGTAAAGATATTTTTTTTACACTAATAGAAAGTTTCTCTCTCTCTCTTCTCATTTTGGAGCAGTTACAAAAAAAATAATCAAGATTCCACTTTTAAATACATCAAGCTTTGATGAAACGAACCTAATTGATGAAATGAGCCTCGAAGTTGACCTAATATAGCCGTCGCGGACTCAGGGACACATCAGAATGAAATTATTCATAAAGTAAATCTAGCGTAAAAACATATTTGCACGCTCAAAAAAAGACATAATTATTTTATGTGGATACATTTCAGAATAATAACAATTTTTTACCTATTTAAGTGTTTAAAAGAAGGTGTCTTCTTTTAACTATCACATAGACGGGAAGAGCCCGCATCAGTGGTACAATGGCCTAAGGCGTCACTCTCACAAGATACTGGACTACCGATTACGGAGAGATCAGGATTCGAATCCCAGTTGGGTGTCTTAATTTTGATTTTTCCTAAATGGTTTTCCATTCTCCCTCCACGAAAATTCGGGTACACTTCTTCTAAATTCAACATTCCTCATCCTTAACACATTAGCTATAACAGGTTACACGGTGACCAATAATATAAATATTATATTGACGGCCTTACCTTAGCTGCGAGAGATAAGAAGCCCTCATGTTTTAGACTATCAAGTTCCGGGGGTTCAAACCACTATTACATATTTGGCGTGAATATTTTACGCTCAGGACAGGGATGTCTTGGTGCACAGTTTAATCAAAAGATCCTGTGCGCTTGTAAGCAAAGCGTGCTTAAGAAACTATTGAGCCATACAAAAAAAAATACAAGGTTTAAAAGGCTACCATTACTGTTTTACAAGTCAAAAGTTTGCTTTTTGTTGGGGTTTTATTCACTGTTTGTTCCACAACACATTCAACCAATGCAACTCGTTTAGAGACTTATATTAACGAGAGTTTTTTTTACATGTGCACTTAATAAAATCCATATGTGAAGTTTATCTACTATACAATATGTAAACTCTATTTACCTTGAAAGGTATCAAGCCTAAATAGACTATGACGCTAGTGACCATAGTGAGTGAAGTTTGTTACATTTTAGGGTAAATGTAGTCTACATTCACCTGTGCAACGTGAACTATTATTATTAGAAAAGCTTATGAAAAAAGTGGCTATATACATTAGAGATAACTAACTATCAATGGCTATTACCTTTAACAAATGATGTAGGCTGAAATGAAATCAACCATGGATGAATAAACACCTTCTAGGGGGGTCTCGAAATGGAATTGGCTAAGGATAAACTTTGACAGTAATCATTCTACTGGTATTTTGGCTTCGACATGTTTAGAGCTGGTTACCGAGTCACACGCTCGACCTGTCTTCACTCGTTATTGTGTCGTCGTCTCACGGGTAAGGTTTACTCACTCCTCGGACAGTCCACGAGCGAAGCGTTCCTCTGGTTGAGGATTGTATTTTTCGGTGCCTGCATTTGTGACATCAACGACGGTTTTATGAGGATCACCGCAATTTTCTTGTGGTGCGTACCACTTAATAATAGTTCTATTGTTATTTTTAAAATAACGTAGCCATAATCAATGTGTCTTATAAAACACTTTGTTTTTGTAAGATTCTATGTTTTGGACGTTTAAAAAAATATGCGCTAGTGTGAGAGTTTTGCGTGGATATTAAGAGGTGTCTACAAATTAAAGCAAACAGGTTTTCATGACTTCTTCATTATCTTAAGGTGGATATTGATGACTAAGTTAAAAGATTGGCGAAAAGTTGTATTACATTTTCCCTCAAAATAATACCAACATTTCTGATTTCTTTGATTGTATCATTTACCAATAATACCATATTAGTATATTAACATCATATGAGGATATAATAAAATAAGTTTTAAAATATTATATTTCTTACTAGTATAGCGACATTAACTCCTAATATTTATTGCCAGAAAACTTGAATAACGATATTTGCCTTGGAATTCATGATCTTTGGCAGCTTTATTCAGTTTACTTGCCATTTAACATTTGTTTTTCCCGAAGTCGTTTTCAAAACACAATACTGAATGCCTATAATGCCGAAATGTATGCCCAACCTATTTGCACATCAACTTTATCCGAGCATAATACTCCAAACAAATTACTTACTTGAATGAAACACGGATATCAGAATATAATGACATTAATATATACCTATCGAATGATCTGATTTTCTTTAACAACATTTTCAAAATGTGGTTTTGGGCCCTCGTCAAATCCTTATTTAAAAAAAAATTAACGCTGTTTACAACATCCGCATGAAAGCTATTTTGTATCGCTATACAACGTGCCTTAATAGAACAATCTTTTATAATGTATTTATATGTTATAATTTTTTTAGCATTATACAAACTATTCTGACTAGATTATAGCCATTCTAAAACAATATTTAGTCACGCAAACATGTTAAGTTTTTAATAAGAAATCAATATAACTATCAGAAGTAGAAAGCACAGGCTATACATGCTTGTATGCCATTAGTCGTAAGTCCGGGCACCAATTATTTTACGAATAACCAAAATATATTTAGTATTTATCCCTGGCAGACCTGTCATCAAAAACAATCACTAACGAATAGTAAATAATAAGATAAAGAGGGGGGAGATCTGACATGGAGATAAAAGTCGTGTTCACTAACATGCCAAGGATGATGTGCATTTAAAATTAAAAAAACTAGTAAATAGTGGAAAATCTAGAGAGTAAAATAGGTGTTTTGTGAATTGAGAAAGTTGCAAAGAAAGTGAATATCATCAGAATGGGCGTATTCATAATTTATTTAGGTGGTTAATCTTTACTTATTAATACTGCTTATGCGTTTTTTTTAAAAATCTTATGTTGGATAATAAAATTTAATCAATAGTATTATTTCTTATTTGGGGATTGGAGAAGATTAAACACAAGTGTTTGCTAGATCAATAACGACCTTTCATAATACATTTTAAAATGGGTTGATTTGAACAATACTATCATAAGATTAGTAGCCCTTCAGTCCTTAAAGTGGAACAGAGTGACCAGTCTCAAGGATTTTGGGTGAAACATGAGAACTAAAGGGAGAAAGGGGTTTTCATACGTTCCAGCTAGATTTGAAACGAATGGAAAGTTATTTTGTTCCGGTTGTTCGTTTTATTCGCACCGATAGACACATTTCTAGCTCTTGTACGGTTATAGATGTATCACCGTTTTCATACAAATAAGATTAAAATTGAATTTTAAAATACAAATTGAAATACTTTGAGAGAACAAATCTAATGTGACAGTATCTCACAGCTAAAGAACATTTTAAAAGATTACTTTTAATATGTGATATATTAGCTTACTTGAAATTTAGGAGATGTAAAGGAAAGCTAATTTAAAAAATAAATCGGCTTAGTTTAGATTAACAACTCTAAGATGTCTTATTATTTTTTTAATAAACAAAAAAAATTAAATAATGTTCTTTATTTGAGCTAATTGTGTTTCAGATAAAAAAATCACAGACGTGTGCACGTCCATTCTGAATCTATCAACATTCTTGAGTGACATGGTATTTATATTTTTGGATTTTGATTTGGGTCGGGGAGAAGGGGGGATCTCTAACTTACGAGAGGCCTCCCCCAGTACCAAGACTTCACTTTCTGCGTCCAACCGCCCAAATGCGAGCGTAGCCCCTCGAGGTATCCGCACTGAAAACAACCCACCCTCGTCAGACAAAATGGTCAACACTCGTGCAGGCTACTACACATATAGACGCCCCCCAAGGAAGTTGTAACACTTTTACTCCAGATTTGGAACAAGAGAGGCCCGAGGAATAACGAACCAACTGATAATTTATAGCAGCGTTTTCCAAATTGGGCTTTGCGCTAGTTATCTCACGCTGCGTGAGGTAGTTTTAGAATATTCTTTGACTGTTTACCCCACTGTAAAGTAGCATCAGTAATAGGATTGATAATTTTTTCAAATTTGAATAAAGGACATATTTTGCCAAAGGCGCAGCGTAGTCAGAACATGTCAAGTTTTCCGCTTGTTTTATATTTTTATACTTTGTAAAATTTAACTGTCCTTATTGAATGTTTATAATTTTAGAGTGAACATTTTTATGAGGGCTCTATAATGTATTTTTTTCTGGTGCAAGGGCTCCTTTGGTTTAAAATTTTTTTTGAGTACCCCTGATTTAGAACTAAATCAACCGTTACTGATTTACAAGCGCTCTACCACCGAAAGGATTACGTTTATTTGATGTATTTTAGCGAGGATTATTTAAGTATTATTGCAAACACACCAGAAAGTTTACGATTACTGACTCCGTGTCTTTACAGCATAACAGTTAGCAAGTTATCTCTCATCTACCTAAATTGATAGCAATTCTCGTGGTCAAAAAAAGTTTCACCTGTTCAAAAACATTATTAAAACTTGACCAAGTAGCAGCTCAACTGCTACACCCACACCTTCTTGTTTCTCTAGAGAAACTCACACCATTTAGAGATTTATTTTTCTCCCGCACCCACCAAAATGTAAAATAATATTGGTCAGATAAAATCTAAATGTGAAGAGTCCCAATTAACCCAATCATATATATATATATATTTTTATATATATATATATTTATAAAGTAATTCAGAAGCAGTTCTATAATACGTTGGATGATAGATAGCACAGATTCTGGTAATTGCTAAGTTTCAACAGACAAAAGTCTGTCTCAAAAAACATTGTCCTTGCGGTGATGGCCCTCTAGAGTGCCAGGATTAAGTTTCTTTGAAACAAGACTTTTTCTAGTTGAAAATGAGCAAGATCTAGATCAAATTTACTGGGAGCCTACTCATGAGGCTATGGTATTGCCTCATGTATTATAGAGTTACTTCAGAATGGCAGTAGCAATATCTTGTTTAGATGGTCGAGCTTACTGGGACCCTCCTCACGAGTCTATGACTTACAAAGTTACTTCTGAATGGCAGTAGCAATATCTTGATTAGAGGGTCGAGTTTACTGGAACCCTCCTCACGAGGGTATGAATTACAAAGTTACTTCTGAATGTCAGTAGCAATATCTTGATTAGAAGGTCAAGTTTACTGGTACCCTCCTCACGAGGCTATGAATTACAAGGTTACTTTGAATGGCAGTAGCAATATCTCATTTCTATGGTCGAGTTTACTGGGGCCCTCCTCACGAGGCTATGAATTACAAATTGACTTCAGAATGGCAGTAGCAATATCTTGTTTAGATGGTCGAGTTTACTGGGACCCCGCTCACGAGGCTATGGTCTGGAAAATAGAATCTTGCGTTCCATTTGAACGTGTGAAGATAAATCCATAAAGCATGTGAGGTTCTTCAAAGAAACAAGACAACTAGAGAGAAAAGTTGAGCTGCTACTTAATCAAGTTTGAATAATGTTAGTAAACAGGTAGGAGCACCCTTTTCTGACCATGAGTATTGCTCTTAGTTTGGGGAGCTGAAATACCACTGGCTAGCTACCACGTCAAGACACGGGGTCAGTAATCGCACATTCTCTGGGATGAGGGATAAGTGATAAATATACTTTAACAACTCCTGCAAGTCAACAATATACGAACCCAATATTGGTGTGGCTTTCAATGCATCAACCCTAAAAATTATATGTGCTATGCGCTGCAATATGTTATATTGCAAATAAATGTGGATATAAAAATCTTCCGAAAAAAAAAGAATGATCCCTCAAGAAATTCTTAGTAGGATATTTATCTTTTAATAATTTTTTTCATTTATAGTTAACATCTTTGCAATGTGCGTTTTGTAATAAATGGTAAAAGTGTTTTAATTTTTTAGTTTTGCAAATCCTCTGCACTTTATATAATTTAATTTATATACGAATTAATGGATGGGTTGAAAATATTTTGAATTTATAAAAGGTATCTAATTGCAGATCTATTGGCTTTGGAATTAAGGAATAAATTTTGAAGCTGATTCCGCCAGGCATTCTGATCAGTTAAACGCTGTTAAGATGGAAAGAAGAAAGCCCAGAAAAATAATTGACTAAAATAAAATGGTAGATTGGTTCATTTTTCCTATGGAACCCTGTTGTTTTCATCTCGCACTGTATCATACAGAAAAAAATAGAACTGAGATGTACTTTACAACTACCGGTAGTTATCAAAAGATTATTCACGTCACTGGGCTGTATGATACAGAATAACATTAACTGCTGGAGAGAAGTATTTGCCAACATGGGTCAACAACATTACAACATGTTGTGTGGGCCAATCAACCTCCTTTTTTTATATAAATAATTATATATTAAAGTAAATTGCCTTACAACTTCCAATTATAATTTGTGCTAGTGCCTCAAAATCTCCAACTTATGAACCGTATTATTTACATTAAGTTCAGAGGGTGATAAACGATGCACAGTCTTATGGGAGTTCAAGGTTACCAGACATATATCAGGCTTCCCGCTCCATTACCTATGTAAGGGACGGTGAAATTTGGGTCATTGAGTCAGAATACCTGCATTACACAAATTTGATCATAGTTTTGGATTTCTTGAGAAGAGATTTATCAACTGTTTTGCCAAATTTAAAGAGGAAAACCCCAAAATATTATATTTTAACAAAAAAATCGGCATTACATTGTTTAATAAAATCTTATCTACAGTGTGGAAAACCATTTAAAGGATGTTCTTTTGATGCACTTAGAAAGAGAGGCCGAAAAGGGTATTAGCTTAATGAACCAGATGAGGACTAGTTATTTCAGATTCTAGAGTAACTAGAAGATAGTCTAAACTTGCTAGAGATAACATTACTTATAAACTAACATTTGAGGTGAATGTATGAGCAATAAGGCTACAAACTAGACAGTGGTAATCTCTTAATGGGTGCACTTCAGCACATGGGTTCCATCATCACATTTCATTTTATTAAACATTAATTTGAAAAGGATTTAAAAACGTACACATTAGTACAATATAATACTGTTTACAATATTATGTTAAAATAAAACACCTCAGTATTTAAATTAAGAGGATATTTCCGTGACCAAATAATTTTCTTAACACACTTGGTTCTCGATATTTTTTATTAAATTGAACCATTTTGTTTTATATTCATTGACATGTACTATTTGAAACAATTATGAGTAGTCAATCTTCATTAGAAGTGGAAGTGTATTTCAATAACTGTTGAAAACCACACATTGTCGCTGAAACGGCCCGTTAAGGATTAACTAAACCACTGTCAACTATGGGTAGGGTTTATTAAACTTTTTATCTAGGAAATATAAAAATAGACAGAAACAATTATAAGCTAGCTAGACTACATAAAATACAATCGTCATCAATATCATAATTACTACATTTAAAACTAGAATATATGGATACATGATTAATTTCATTAGGGTACTATAATTACTACATTACATAAATGAGGTGTTTAACAAGACTGTCACAAATCTACATTAAACCATTATATTTATAGAATATTATGTTTGTTGCATAGTTTAAATATAATCCTGGTTTTTAATTATTTCTTCCAAAATTGGCTCTGATATTGTATGCAATATCGTAAATTTACTGTCGCATTTGTAGCCATTAAGACCTTTATTAATAGTATATTATATACGTTGACAAACAACCAAATTAATTTTTACTCCAGCATCTAATGATATCGATATATGGATGTGTCCCTGATACTTACCATAAAATATTTTACTAAATCAGTTTGAAAACTACGAAATATTGGAGAAAAATTCTGTATTTTACTTTCTATGACATAGGGCTTTTATTAACAGCGATTAAAAACGTTAATAGGTCATCATAGTTTTAATTTTTAGTTGAAAATAAAGCACCAACATATAAATCACTGAAAAATACGTAGTTTGTTTTATGCCTCCATTACTTTGTTAACTTAATAGTAAAAAGTTACTGTACTGGTTTCCAGTTAGAGTACAAAATATGTTATTTGAAAAAAAGTTTTGTTACATTTGAACTGATTAAACTAAATTAATTATTATATAATACCTTATATAGTTTAGGTAGGTGTACATATATATTATTAATCTAGCACCTTTGTGTATTAACAACATCTTAAGTTGGCACCTTCTCACTTAAGCATTAACTGTCACCAAGATTTATCATTTAGCAGCAATAATTTCCCCAACTGTTTATATACAATTAGAGAAGTATTTTAATATTTACATTACAATCATCTTTTTCACAAAATATATATCTTTTAAAATTAAGTTTACCAAGAAAATGCCTCAAATAAGATGATATCGTTTAGATTTCTTGACTATCTTGTGAAGATATTTGTTTAAACATACCCACAAACAAAGTGGAGCACTATAATTATTTTATAATTCACCTTAGGACTGTTTATTTTGAAACATTGCCAACTAATTCTTGTTGATAGCTACCCACAGCACTTATAGCGATCACGTATAATGATCAGGTATTAAATAACTTTAAGATTACCCACGCCTGTGGGCACGTGGTCTAAATGCCAGGCTCATTTAGTCTGGTTCGCCAGTGACGAGGAGGTAAGGGTTTGAATCCTGTCTGGATGTACTGAGAGTGGTTATCCCTAAATGGTCTCCCAGTTTACCTCCACTCTAATGCATGTAAATTTCATCTAAATTTGCCCTACGATCCCTACTATATTAGCGTATAAAATTATAATATTATAAGACGTGGTGTAAAAACACACTTTAAGATTAGTCATCAATATAGTGGAACCCCGCTTATTCGGCCTAACTGGGACCGGGTGTTATCCGGATTTGCGAAAATCCGAATAATAAGGAAACTATAGGAAAAATGCATTGAAAAAAATATACAACTCACAATTTATATTCACAATAACAAATTATAAAACATTTGAAACAATTAATTAATGTATTTGAAAGGAGTTTTAAAAAACATCAATTATTCGTCCAATAAAAATTTGTAAAAAAAGTAAATAATTAGTGCGAAAGTTCAGTCCGGATGAACCAGAAATCCAAATCAAAGAGTGTCGGATAATCGAGGTTCCACTATCGTAGCACACACGAGCGTCGTGTCGTTGGAGTGTTGTCAGGGAGAGCATAGCTTGTATAACTGGACCTGTGATATGTTGTTGGACCCCATTTGACAAATCATACTTCATTTGGGAATTAATTTCCATTTATACGTGACCAATAAGTGTTTTACTGAGTGTCAAGAACAATAATCACCGGTACAGTTTAAACTAACTCTGCTTACCCTGGTGACACTCCTGGACACGACATTGCCTAAACAAATAAATAATGAGATTAATAGGCGAGCAGTCAGAGAAACTCTTGAGTCCGAAGGTCGAGGTTATATTTCAACCTAGCAGCAATGTGGACGTTTGTCCGTCCTTAAATATAGCAAGAGCGCAATAGGAAGAACAGTTTGGAAAATACAAACATCTAGTTTTTCGCGGTCAACATTGATAACATTTTACTAAACTATTGGTACTATTTTATAGGTATTGATATCATCCATCAAAAGGGACAGCTGTGGCCCACAAACCTTGGCGCATAAATATTTGCAAGTATTTTTAGTAATTTTTATAACTTCTTATTGCATTCTTAGGTCTTACATATATATATTTTTAGCAGCGCGTCTTACTACCCGTTCGGACTATGTACTAACTACACTAATGAGTTAGGGATGAGAAAGGTTTAATTTAAAGGAAATGCGCCAGCATTTGCGTGGAGGGAGAGTGAAAACAATTTAGGGAGAACACGTTCAGTGCACCCAACCGGGATCCAACCCCAACCTTCCCGTCATCAGCAGTCTAGACCATACATGAGAGTAGCGCGTGAGACCGAAGCAGGTTTGTTTTCTATAGATAATATTCATGTTAGCTTGACTAAAAAAAATAATGACTCAAATAACTTCTATCTAAAAAGATATTCTAGGAATAAAAATAAATAATATTATGGCCCATGGCTATTTATAGCTCATTTTTTAAAACATCCTGACATCCTGATTGAGTTGAAAAATAATTTTGCCCTAAAAAAACCCTTCAATATTTAAATTATATATAACAAGTTGAGTATTTCGTGTAAGAGGTTCGATGATGGGGACATTTCTATGTTTTGTAAAGAGCCAATTAAAATCGTCATGTATCCTCTGTTTTTGTCCTGTCACCGAACATATTTCAAGGTCGATCACCTGCGGCACTAGTTGAAATGAAAGCGTTTTAAAGACCTCGCCTTGTTCGGGTCACACATCACTATACTCCACACAATGTCACTGTCAAGTTCAAGAGCTGAAATATCTTGGGGATTTTTTAGCTTGAAACCATATAGTAGGATTTTGGTAGGGAAGGCCTTTTAGGAAATACAAACATATTATGTATTTTTTTCTGTAAACGTTGATGACATTTAACTTAATTATATAACAGCCTTGTTGGCGTTGTTGGCTAACGCGTTATTTTCATGTTGAACTAGTCTGCCGAGGACGAGGAGATCGAGGTTCGAATCTCAGTCGGGTGAACTGAGGGTCGTTTTCCCTAAACTGTTTTCCACTCTCCCTCCACGCAAATGCGGGTTCACTTCCTATAAATTCAACCTTCCTAATTCCTAATCCATTAGCGTAATTAGTACTTAAGCTGTGTAACACGAACGGGTAGTAAGACGCGGTGCTAAATTAAAAAACAAACAAAAAACACTTAATCATAATTGTTATCTAATACCGGTACACGAAAGTATATATAGTATCTTTTCTAGATGTCAGGTAAGGTTATTCCTATGAAAATTGGATTATATCTTAGGGATTTTAATTTAAGATTTTGTAGTAGGATTTTGGTAGGAATAAATTGATTAAAATACAAACATATTTGATTGAGGTCAACAATGATAATATTGCACACCCTAAACGCTACACTTCATCGTAGTTCAAGAGGAATGTGCTCTATCCTCACCAAATTCATTTTCGTGGATATACGTCAATAAAGCGAGTTAAACTGTGGGTATATTTGTTGCAATCCTCATAAAAGTTTATATTTTCTGAAACAGGAGGCTGAGATCTACATATATACACTAATTGGTATGGATCAAACATAATATTAAAGACAAAAAACGTAAGAGACTCTTGACCTGTTCAGTTTCCCGTTGGTATGTATGTATGTATGTATGTATGTATGTATGTATGTATGTATGTATGTATGTATGTATGTATGTATGTATGTATGTATGTATGTATGTGTGTGTGTGTGTGTATGTATGTATGTATGTATGCATGTATGTGTGTATGTGACAGCTATAGATCAGATGACCTGACATATGAATACGTTAATCTAATAACTTTTCTACAAGTCAGTTAAAGTGCATCTTATGAAAATTGGACTGTCCGTCCGATGCTTAGATAATCTCAAATCAAACAATTATTCCTTTATTTGAAATTTAACTCTTTTTTTTTCGTTGTCCACGTCTTAATACGCGTCTAGATTAACTGCATACTAACACTAATGCAACAAGGATTAAAAGGTAGAATATTTAAAGGTAATAAACCTGCATTTGAATGAAGAGAGCGTGGGAAAGTATTTAAGAAAAAAAAACACCTCAATACATCCGGATGATATTCAAACCTTGTGCCTCGCTGTTGCATACAAGCCAGACCAGACGAGGCTGACCCCTTAGTTGGTGTGCCCACCAATGCGGCTAAGCCGTTAATAACCTTGGTACTAAACATAATAAAATAAAATAGCCTATCGCCGGAACGAAGAAGCTGCTTCAACTGTGACGCTCTTAAAACTCCTTCGATGACCAGCCTTCACTAAAACTGGTCTTGCGAGTAGTCTTTTTGCGCGATGATCACCAGAAAATAGGTTTATATTTGTTAGTAATAGTATTTTAATGTTGCGCGTTTTCCTGCCCTTCCAGGTGATCCGCAACTTAGAACACGACCTTAATGATGACAAGGACCTGAACATGTTTTATTTTCTGTGCACCTCGGCTCACTTACTACCCGCTCGGGTCAACTATATATTTACTCTAATGGGGTCTAGGAATGAGGAAGGTACTACCAGCACGTTCGCCTCGGTGTTCTGGTGGCTAAGGATGGGTTTATAGCCCTGCATAGCACATAATGAGTAAAATGTTGAGACTAATAAAATTAGGCCTCAGTCAAACAAAAGCAGTTTTCCTAATTCCCTGCAGAAAGGGCTTTAATCAATTACTGAAGAAGCCCTTTCTACAAATAACACCTAAGTCACTACATTTATCTTTAGCGTATGATGATGATGATGATAATAATAATAATAATAATAATAATAATAATAATGGTGTTTTTGAGCTACATCAATCTGTAGCTCATTTTGCGGAAAGATTAGCCAGTAGTAATGTACCATTCCCCAGGGGACCCCCAACTATACTAATCGTACATCCTTTCCGTGGAGGCTCTTTCCATATCCCGATGAGATGAGGGGATAGATGGTAGTAAAAATTTGATAATGTGGAGCCAATGAAAATCTTGACCCAACTTAAGCCTAATTAACCAAATCCTGGTGATCATTAGAATTATTCCCCTTTCGAAAAAAAATTCCCCAGTACCAGCCGGGAATCGATCCTGGGATCAGCAGCCAGGTGCTCTGACCACTATACCACGAGGTCGGTTCTTAGTAGCCATTGACTAAAGGCCCTTTCTGCAGAGAGCGATTCCATTACTTTCAATGATAGCATTCATAACCGATACATAGTGAATATTGCACAATTTCTTTTTATTCATTAATGATGGACTTGAGCATTAGGATTTAAGACATCAGCCAATGAGAATACGAGCAGATACTTTAGCCAATTAAACGTATGTATAAACAGCTGACGGATAATTTGTTCATGCTCATGTTTGAGTTTTGAAATACCTTGTGGTAGCCTTACTTGATTTATTATGAACCAATTTTCTTTATTTTAGCGTCAGTGAATACGATTTTAAATATGATAGGATATAAGGAGGAAGCGTTACATTTTTGACTCTGCTATTTAGAAGTATGTCTACTTTAATATTCATCATCGTCAACTGTTTTCAACCTGTGGCCGGGTCAGTTTAGTAAGATTCCTCCATCTTCCTCTATCTATCCTTCCACCATTCTCCCTCCTTTAATTGCTTTCATTCTTTTCCTTTCACTTGCACACTTTCTATTATCCGATCCTCTCGTCTCTTTGTTGGCCTCCCTTGCAGTCTTTTTCCTACATACTTCATCTCCATCTTTCTCTTTGGCATCCTTTCCTTCTCCCTCCTCATTACATGGCCAGACCATCTCAGTGTTGCTTCCTCTACCCCCACTCTTCCCCGGATAACTTCATTCCTTAATGACAGTAATAAAATAAGAACCAAATAAAAATAAAATTTGATTTATCAGAACACAGGCATCCCTTTAAATTAGTTTTTTCTTCAAAATATACGGTTCAATGAACTTTATTTTCAGAGTAAACCAAGTATTTTAAAGATGTTATAAACTAGAATGAAGAGTTTAGACCGTTAGACCAATTAATAGACATTAAAAAAAAAACACAATCGGTTTGAGTAAGACCTTACAACCACAACGTTTCATTATAATGTGTTGTATTTTTATTATGAATGATCGTCACTATGCGCTATGCACTATTAGGTATTAGTTATGTACTATGTATGAATATAAACTCAAACTAGAGTACCGCCCTCCAATGAATAAACCCTATCAAATTTAGTAGCCTACACACAATACTTTTACAGTAATAATTATTGATTGCGTAGAAAAGTTTAAGAGGAATTTTTTTTAAGCATTTTGAAGTTACGCGTAATTGTTGTGTCCGCATTTATTAATTTGTGTCACAGGATTTATTTTTGCTGTCGAAGTATACAAATCTAAAACATTATGAACGATTTCGGGCATTATTTTGACATTTTATCAATAAAGTTGATTTATTACATTCTAATTTTTTTTTTAAAGGAGTGTGGGGCGCTAAGTTTGTAAATAATATTAAAAAGGGCTTATAGTGTAAAAGTTTAAGAACTTCTACCATAGTGTAATCTTGCCGTGCAAATTATGCCCACGTATTATATACTCTAAAGTCTAAACACACTTTCAAACTGGTGGTATAGATCATGCTTCTATTCACACCTGCATATGACTTTGGGTTGGAGGTGTAAATGTGGCGCGAATTCGTTAAATCAATACGTTTAGATTATTTACGTAGACTTAAAAACAACATTCGTGGGCCGAGACAACTTTGGCCGATTTCATAAAGTCCATTTGTCATAGAAGTGGTGGTAACTGACAGCTATCATTTATTTATTTGAGGTATTTAACGTGTACTTTCTAAACCAACTGATTATATCAGTACACGAGAATTTCTATTAACGAGAGCGAAAGTACCCACCAATTTTGCCTCCTCAAAATCTTAAACTTTCATTGTGGCCCTTATTCCCTCCAAGTGTGACCTTCATCAGCCCTAACACATCTGCTTAATTAGTGCATATGCTTGGACTATAGCCTGGACGGAAAGGGTAACCAAACCCAATCCATAGTATGAGGGTGTGGTGGTGTGTTGGGGGGGAGTGGACTTGTCCGGACGCCTTTGGGTGATATCACTAGCCATTTCAAGCCCACCCGTTATTTGACATCAGGAAACGATCCGAACCAGCCCATGCTCACGCAGAGAAAGTGAAAGAACCCACAAGACTCTTGTATGTCGTCATCAGGCAGGAGAAGAAGGCGCGGGAAGGCTGCTGTGATCTCTGGTTTGACCTGTCGCAAACCTGTCCCTCCCGGCCCCTGTTCTTAACGGGACTACCTCTTACAGGTCTGTCTGGGACAAGAGGCGACCCTCGCATTATGGGGGAGTCCCTTGCACAAAATGAGTGTTAGGCGCGTGGTACTCGCGTCTTACTACAGTAGCCCCATGGCTTCTTTGGTGCTGACTGACAGTTCACAGCTGACTTCTGACAGTCAACATTTAGGTATNTCACAGCTGACTTCTAACAGTCAACATTTAGGTATATACCTAAATTTTGACTGTCAGAAGTGACAGCTGCTAAACACATGTTTTTTGCAGATCATATGGTTCTGCGTAGGGATACATAATTTGGTCTGGTAACTTTTCAAGGCCATCAGCTGTCAGTCAGCACCAAAGAAGCCATGGGGCTACTGTACCTATCCGGGATATCCGTACATGATTTTACCGTACATATATCTAGACACCCTTGTTCAGTTTTCATCTTCAAATATTTCTACACTAATAATAACATGCTCTTTATTTGTTTCAGAAACCTCCGCGACAGCCCGTCTCTTCAAGTACAGTCTATAACATAACGTGACTAGTGGTTAATACATGCTATAATTTGCTATCGGTAGTTTAGAGAAGGTGCATCCACAACATTGGGGATAGAGAATGGGGAAAAAAACAATTTAGCATCGCGTCTTATTACCCATTCGGGTTATACGCTTAAGTACTAATTACACTAACGGGTTAGGGATTGGGAAGGTTGAATATAGAGGAAGTGAACCCGCATCTGCGTGGAGTGAAAGTGGAAAACCATTTAGGAAACCCCCCAGTTCACTCAAGCGAGATTCGGACCTCGATCTTCCCGTCCTCGTCAGTCTAGCTCAACACGAAACTAGCGCGTTAGCTAACTGCACCACCGAGGTGGGTCAGGATGAAAAACTACAGTAATAAACCACTCCACTTCATTGTCCGTGACCTATATTCGAACCTAAGCCTGCATGTCACAAGCCATCCAGCCTGTTGTGAGTCTGATGACATTAAACCACGTGACCAGTGGTGTGTGCATATAGCACAGTCAAGAGTTTTCGGATGTTAGACTCCTGTGGGTACATATTTAAAGGTCAGGAAATGGACGNTTTCCATTCTTCCACAAGACCTGCTCTTTGTTCAGTAAACAAATAGCGAGTGTGATGTAGTGTTACCAAACATAGGATGGATGGGACACCCTCTTATTTTATCTCATTGATGTATGTAGTACATCCTTTTGTTTATTCAAGGTCAGCCAGCCAGGAGGAGACGGGGTTTTGACACGAAACTTAATCTTAGGTGTATCTTGAGTTTGTTCATGAACTAACTTGATATTATCGACACCCTAACTGGTAAGCATGAGGACAAATACGTCAGTCTCATCAAATTTGGTTTTGCAGGGGCTCAAAAGTGTAGTTTTTTTAGCCCTGAACCGTTTTCCCCCTTCCCTCCACGCGAATGCGAGCTAGCTTTTATTTAATTTATACCTTTATAATCCTTACCCAACTAGAGTAAATAATTCACTAGCTTGGACGGGTAGTAAGACGAGAAGCACAGGAAGGAAAAAAACACTTTATTCTTAAATTACTTCGATCTATCGATGTTTTAATGTGAATTTACAGTCCGATTTAAATAAAGAGGAACTATTTCGACAGCTATAGCAATTGAAGGTTACAAGGGGGAAAGGAGAGAAGTCACACTACACACATTTTCCAGGGCAACAACTTTTATATATCAAACCCCATAAGGACACCAGAAAATACTTTGTTTAAATTATGTTAAATATAACAAATACTTCTTTCTAAACTATAATCTATAGTGCATTGGAAAGGTCTCATAATTGTCTAACAGATGGCAGCACTAGCTCAATTTGAGTTAAAATCGGACTTTCCACCTTTTCCCCTAGTAACCCTCAATTATTAGAATCGTTTCCATATAGTTTTTTTTTTTGCACCGCGTCTTACACCCGGTTCGGCTTATACGCATATATACTAGTTACACTAATGAGTAAGGAAAGGGGAAAATTGAATTAAGAGGAAGTATACCCGCATTTGCGTGGAGGGAGAGTGGAAAACCATTTTGTAAAAACCTCCCTCAGCACACCAGTCTGGGATTCGAACCCCTATCTCTATATCGTTGGCAGTCTAGTTTAAAACGAGAATGACGCCTTAGACCACGTGACCAACGAAGCAGAATTAATTTAGTTACAGGTTAAATAATGTGATATGCGGTTTTCCCATTTGATAAAAAACAATATCCATAAAAAATATGCGCATAGCTCAAAATTCTAGTAGCTAAGACGCGCCGATATATATATATATATATATATATATATATATATATATCACATTATTATATATATATCACATTATTATATATATATCACATTATTATTATATATATATATAAAGTAAATGGTATCAATATTGACCGCAACAAAAATGTGTGTATTTTCTAACACGTCCTTCCTGATAGAATGCATCTAAAGGGTTCAGTATTTATTATTATAGGAATGTGTCCTCTCCTCTCTTAAAGGGCCCTTTCCTTTTAAACACACCTGAGAAAACACGCATGCGCTCTTCAAATATCCTGCGAGTTCCTCAAGGGCTCGCACCATTAGTGAAACAAACATATCGATCTTTTCGTATAGTCGATCTGCCGACTAGAAAACATCTTTTTTTTTCTATAAGATCGGAGATACTATAGGTGGATTTCGGTAGACAGGAACTTTGAGAAAATAAACACATATTTATTAGCGGTCAACCATGATCGTTTTATTGATATCTTATTAGTGTTATTTAATAGGTATTAATATTACCTCTCTAAAGTGCCAGTTGCAGATCACTATGAAACATGTTTTAGTAACGTATATAAACCCGCTTCGGTGGTCACATGGTCCAAGACGTCACTCTCGCAATAGACTAGTCCCCCAATGACGGGGAGATCGTGGTTCGATCCCGGTCGGGTCTACTGAAAAGGGTATTTTCCTAAATGGTTTTCCCATTCTCTTCACGAAAATGTGGGTACACTTCCTTTAAATTCAACCTTCCTCATACTTAACCCACTAGCGTAATTAGTAAATAATTGTACAGTCCGAATGGGTAGTAAGACGCGGTGCTCAAAAAACTTTAATAACTGTCAAAAAAAAAGTCCCTTTGTATAGGAACCGGACTGTATAATATGTAGGCATACGCACTCATAATTCATTGGAAGTGTTCTTCAAACAGGTGACCTGGTGGTAAGGTGTCAGGCCTCTGTGCTGGGGGTCCGGGGTTCTAACCTTGGTCCCGGCACAGATTTATCTGATTGCCAAACCCTTCCTTCACCTCTGGCAAGATGTGTATTAATCACAACTTGTGCATGTGAGAAATGCCAGATCTCCACCGTGGTTCGGATTCCACGTTAAACTGTAGGTCCTCCATTTCATCTCACAATCACCCTACTATTGTACATTAGCACAAGTGCGTACAACCCGAATGGGTAGTAAGACGCGGTGCTAATAATAATAATAATAATAATAATAATAATAATAATAATAATAATAATAATAATAATAATGTTACTCAACTATCAATTTTGACATAAGTTTGTCAATTTCAACATCTGGTAGCTAAATTTAGTGAATGTTTGTCAACGCTGTCTGATCCAAAGTCATTTTTTTACATCCTATAAAAGGTTAAAAACGCGAACAAGGAACTCTTGCTTTTAACGGCTTTTTAATTCCTGTTTGTGTACTGGGCCTCGTTTCAAGAAGGTCAGCATTGAAGTTGGTACCTCACTCTTAAAGTGGGATGGAAGGAGACGCGGGAAAAAGACAGTGTTTTTGCAGCTTTTATGGTAAATTATTTTTGTATTTTTTGCCAAAATAAATAAAATATTGCTTCAGTACAAACATAGGGTTTAATTTTCTTCACATTTTGATATCAACAGTTGTTGAATATCTTTCATGAGCATGGTGGCATTATCTAACAAACTTTTTAAATGAAGAGAACAAGTTGTCATTAAATTCCAGAACACCCTTGACGGATATTAAATAAATTTTTATATCGCCGTGTGAAGAAAATTAAACTCCGTTTTTACTGGAGCAATATTTTATTTATTTTGGCAAAAAAAGTTTTGCCATAAAAACTGCAAAAAAACTGGCTTTTTCTAGCGTCTCCTTCCATCCCACCTTAAGGGTCAGGCCTTCAATAGACTTGTTTGATGGTGATTCGGAGGTTTAGATTTAAATCCTGGAGGGGCGCACTGATATTGATGGTGATTCGGAGGTTTAGATTTAAATCCTGGAGGGGCGCACTGATCTGGTTGGTTTTCAATTTGTGATTTATCACTTACTGTGGGTCACGCATCTCTTCTAGGCTAATGAGGGTGCACTTCATCTAAACAGGGATCAATACCTCTTCCCTTTAGCCATTAACTAAACATGTTTTTTCTCTCTCTCCACCGTGTCTATACGCATACATTGATTTCGCTAATGTAGTATTGATGAGTAGGGGAGAATTCAAAGGAGATATACCCGCACTTACGTGGAGGTGGAGGTGGAGTGGAGAACCATTTAGTAAAAAAAAACCCTGGGTCCATCCGAATGGGATTCCAACCCCTATCTCTAAGTCATCGGCAATACAAACCAACACAAGAGTGTGACAAGCAATGCAGGGGGCTTTAGCTATTTTTCAAATGTAATTAACTAAATAAAATATTTAAGAAGGGTTCAAATTATAGTAAATAGTGAAGAATTTTTAAGTAACATTTTGTTTTTGTTTCACGACAACTTAAAAATTACATTCCGATTCGGGATGAGCTAAAATGTTTTGGTTTAATCCAATTATAAAAATGTAGACTGAAGGAAGATTACTTTTAAATAAGGAAAATATCTTGCTTTCTTGGTGGGAAAGGTCGAAAGATCTGAGTGGCAAATAAGTCAGATACTTTATTTAAGGCGGCACAAGACTGTAACACATCTATGAAGGACCGCGCATCACCGCCATAATTACAATCACGGAGGGCGAAGCTGCAGCGCAGATGCTAGCGTTCATTTTCGTGGTTTTATTTAGTGACAGATATAAAACACTATCCGGTTTTGTAGTCATGTTAACAGTTTATTTGTTTCGCTAAGCAAACATTGATAACTTAAGCAAAATTAATATTAGTTTCTTAAGGGATTGTTTCAATGTCAACGTGATATTCTTAATATTTCTCGAGATACTAGTTTGATATTAGAATTAAAGTAAGGCAAAATGAATGCAAATAAATATTTAGAATCTAGCAGTTAAATTTTGAAAAATACCAAGAATAGTGTTTCATAAGAAAATATTTAATCTCGGTAATATTATACTATATGTGAAACTGGAATAATAGTATGCTTCAACGACACTTTTTAAATAGTAGGCCCTATAATATTGTATTAAAGTCCGTTACCAGATATTAAAACTATCTTAAACAATTTTTAATAAAAATAAATTAAATATAGGCCTAGGGTACGGTGCACCGCAAAGACTCGCTCTTTTATCTTAAAATAGAGCCATTTATACTAAAATTATTATTATTAGCACCGCGTCTTACTACCCGTTCGGCTTATATGCACTTGAGCTAATGTGTAATGTAGTGTGATTGTGAGATGAAAATGGAGGACCTACAGTTTAACGTGGGATCCGAACCACGGTGGAGGCCTGGAATTCCTACATTCACAAGTTGTGATTAATACACGTCTTATCAGAGGTGAAGGAAGGGTTTGGCAATCGGATAAATCTATGCCGGGACCGAGGATTGCCATATATTTTGGTGCATAATTTACCAAGTTTGTAAATGTTGATTTTGGCATGGTTTTATAAAAAATACAGTTTTGTTCTTTTTAAAAAAGCCTGCTCCACAGCTCAACACACTTAAATTATTTATCCCGCGGGCCGGATCGAACAAGGAGGCGGTCCGCAGACCATAGTTTGTCCATCCCTACTCTAGAATCTAGAATGTGCCACTGTACCAAGTATAGTTCGATTTTTTCGATATCAATTGGTGGAAATACTTAGATAACAGATAATCACCTTACAGAACGTGAATATAGGGTGTATCATTTACCATTTAAATGGCCACTATGCCTCGATTTTCTTACGAATGGACATTTAAATCACCTTTTAAAAAATACTAAAATTTTTTTGTGCTCAAAATTGATAACATTTTACTATAATATTAGTGTTATTCTTTATGCATTTGTAATATATATCCAAAGCGACAGCTGCTGTTTTCACATTATCTGACGTATGAATACGTGATAATAGATATAGTAGCTTTTCCTAGTTGTCATATATGGGTCCCACCATAAATTAAAAAATGACTGTCCCTGAAAGTACAACTAAATGAAATGGTCACTTATTAGCCACACAACAGAGTTTTCAGTTGCCTCATGCCTCACGGAGGAGCTCTTGGATAATACTTAACACCGCGTCTTATTACCCGTTCGGATTATACGCTTAAGAACTAAGTACACTTATGGGCTAGGAATTGGGAAAGTTGAATATAGAGGAAGTGAACCCGAGAGGGAGATTGGAAACCCATTTCAGGAAAACCCACCTCCAGTTCAACCGAGCGATATTCGAACCTCGATCTCCCCGTCCTCGGTAGTCTAGCTCAACACAAAACTAGCGCGTTAGCTAACTACTCAACCGGGAGGTGGGTAGGAGGAGCTCTTAGAAACCATTGTCAAATACAGTGTATCAATATGTAGACTTAGGACAGCATATTTGGGAAAGGAGAACCATTCCCAAAAGATAAGCCATTTTTTTTATGACACTTTCAACAAACAAGCTATTTACTTTTACTGCTCCGTTATCTAAATCTGAATGATCACGCAATTCCTATGCGGTTTACGAGTGGGCGATCCTGTTTCTACCGATACATTGCTACCTACTGCCCTTGTCTCTAAACAGGACGAGTTTTAAGGCACCCTTTTATATCTATCAAGGACTCTCTAGAAAAAACAACGAAACTTTCACATGTTGACCAAATTGTTTGAATCGTGACTAATTAAAAGGAGCTTACTATTACTACTATGCTTATCTGTTTTTCCCCATGCTTCACGTCTTACAACCCTCCGCTGTCTGCATATTTATATTAATGGGGTAGGTATAATTTAAAGGAATTGTATCAACATTTTCATGAAGATAAAGTGGATTTAAAAAAATAAACACTTCAGTACACGGGACACGGTTGATATTTGAGCTCTGACCTATCCTTTACCGACATACCAGGCATACCAGATATATCAAAAGAGAGAATTATTTACTTATAATTTATAGTTTGTATAGTAATTGATCGATCGTCTCTGTGGTCTAGTGGTCAGAGTTTCTGTCCACAAATTATGAGGTACCGGATTCGATCCCCGGCACTTCTAGAATTTTTTTCTGGGAAGCAGCGGGTCTGAAACGGTGTCAACTCAGTCTCGTGAGGACAATTAAAGAGAGTCTTGTAGGTCTATACATGAGTAGCATCTCCGGTATAGAAGACTGATATAAATGGGCTGGATAGTTCGTTGTGCTGACCACAAGACACCCTCTATCCACAAATGTTGGCACTATCACCGCTAAAGGTGGCGGCCTCTCGGTTGACATAGCTCGATTGTGGGCTCACACCATGGATTTAAAAAAAAAATAGTTGGTCCTATCACTCAAATATCGCCATTCCTGGGAGTTTAGTCGTGTGTTATTCTTGATTTAGTTAGAGGATACGATTCTTAACTAGAAGATTTAACCTCTCTATAATATGGGAGGTAATTTTAAACTAAAAAAACATCCACACCGGAGAGGCACGTGAACAAATTTGTCAGTCTCGTCTAGTCTGGTTTGCCGGTGATAGTGAGGTCGGGGTTCAAATTCCGAACGGGTGTATTAAGAATATTTTTGTTCTAAAATTGTTTCCAAATCCACCTTCACGCAAATACGGATGAACTTACTTTACGTTCTACATCCATGATTTCTACCTCATTAATGTAATTAAATGCCGATTGCCTGGTTGGGTGGTACACCACGATGAAAATAATAAATTTATGATTATGGGGTCTATTTTATCCTCTCCACCCCTTTTATCCCCAACAAGCATCACCAGAGACGCTGTTATGACAAGGAGTGGCAACACGCATCACCAGAGACGCTGTTACGACAAGGAGAGGCAACACGCATCCCCAGAGACGCTGTTACGACAAGGAGAGGCAACACGCATCATGACAAGAAGAGGCAGCATGCATCACCAGAGACGCTATTACGACAAGGAGAGGCAATAAGCATCCCCAGAGACGCTGTTACGACAAGAAGAGGCAGCACGCATTACCAGAGACGCTGTTACGACAAGAAGAGGCAGCATGCATTACCAGAGACGCTGTTACGACAAGGAGAGGCAATAAGCATCCCCAGAGACGCTGTTACGACAAGGAGAGGCAACACGCATCCTCAGAGACGCTGTTACGACAAGGAGAGGCAACACGCATCCTCAGAGAAACTCTTAGGACAAGACGAGGCAGCACGCACCCATCTCACGAACCGATTAACCATCAAGCTCGAACCGAAAAAATACATCGGAATATGGTTTTCTGCATTCTTCATTTGGCAACAGCAAGATTTGAATTAGTGAAATATTATTTTAATTGTATAATAATTATGTTTCCATTTTATTGTATTTTTGTTTAAATGTGGTTAAATTGTTTCACTGGTCTTTTAAAACGGAGAGTGGACCAACAAATCACCACACTGAAGTGCGGCGCCTCGTTCTATCTGTATCGCCTGCTTATTTTTTCGCCGCATTACCTACCCATTTGGTTTTTCTCACTATGTATTAATAACGATAGTGGGATAGGAATGTAGAAGGAAGAGTTTTAGAGTAAATGTACCAAAATTTGCGTAAAGAAAGAGTGGGAAGCCATGTAGGAAAAAAAATATCCTCAGTGTATAGGCTACCCAGCTAAGATTCAAACCACGACCCCTCCATCATTGGCAAACCTGACTAAATGAACTAGATACGTGACCGCCTAAGCATATTATTATTATTATTATTATTAGCACCGCGTCTTACTACCCGTTCGGGTTATACGCATTTACGCTAATGTGTAATGGTAGGGTGATTGTGAGACGAAATGAGGGACCTACAGTTTAACGTGGAATCCGAACCACGGTGGAGGCTCCTAAGTATAGAATCAGACGTCAGCCAATCTCCCATCCGATCTATTACTTAAAAAAGATTATAACCGTCTTACGCATACAAGATAATTACTCTAATGAGGTAGGGATGAGGAAGGAGGCCTTTTGAATTATAATGTACCCGCATTTGCGTGGAAAGATAGAGGGAAGCTATTTTAGGGAAAACCATCCTCGGTAGACCCTACTGCGATTCGAACACCGACCTCTCCATCTTGAGCAGATGAGTCTAACACGATATAACGCCTTATAGACTGTTTGGCCATTGAAGCTGGTACTATTACTGTTGTTAGGCTAATAGTGTAATGGTAGATTAGTTGACTCCCGAGACTAGACTTTAGACAAGGTCCTGAGCTACGTGCACTTAGCCACTATTGTAGGACATGAAATCTCCTCCTACATTGCAAGAGTTCTCTTGACAATCGCGTTCAAGGGCGGGACAAACAAATGTCTTCACCAGTGCGAAATTAAACAAATACTCGATCTATTGCGGGATAATTTTTCAAACAATCCTCGCGGTGAAAAAAATATTTCTCAGAAACTGCTTCAAGTGGTACAAAAACTTGAGGATCATGAGCTAGTAGTAGATCTTATATTTTATGTTACCCCTCCCCCCTTTTCCCTTCCTCATTTTATGCGACTATTTTTTTATTATTCCTTGAGAAAAGTTTATTTTTTCCGAGAACTAAAACAAATAAACATCGTTCCTTGACACGATTAATGTACTAAAAATGCTATTGAACCGCAAATGATCATTGTTTACGATACAATATTTACATAGACGTGAGGTACGACACCTTAGCTCAGTTGTTAGCGTGTAGTCTATTTAGCTAAGGGTCCCAGGCTCGATTCCTGGCATGGTCGAAATATTTATTATTGGTGAAATGTGTTTCCCCTTTCACAGTGATGAATTAACGACAGGGGACTGGGTGTTGTGTCTGTTCTAGATTTAAGTTAGTTTATAAGTTGTGTGTTGATATAATCAGTCGGTTCAAAAAGTGAACATTAAATACCTTCAAAAGATTTAAGACGTGAGACGTGTAGGTGAATGGTTGACGCCTCTGCCTAGCTCAAGAGTTTTGAGGGTTAGATCCTGTCTGTATTTTAGGGTATTTTTTTCCACCATTCTTATCTTTCGCGCTTTATTTCTCTGCCCAGGCAAAATATGGTACATTTATTTAAAACGTATCCACCTCATCTTAATAATTGTTTTGATCAGTATAGCTTAAGCCAAACAGCAAATTATGGAATTGTAACGTAGTAATGTAAATGTGTTTTCAAATTTAGTTCTAAAACGCTTGATACAAAGAGGCTGAAATTACAGTGAACTCAGAAAACATTGAAACCCATCTGTTTTGGTAGCGAAAAAGATTACACTTTGACATCACTGGGAATTGATCATAAGTCTATCAAGGATATTTGACCATCGTCTAAATGAAGTATAACTTTTTTTTTAAATCTAGGCCATGGTCAAGGTAATCTCGCTGATTTGCCCACTATCAACTTATCAAATATTTTATTCATTTTATTGAGAAATTCCATATACGCTTTCCAAACACACGTCTTATATTGTAATACTCAACTTACAAGTTAACTTGACAGAACAGTATGTCTAACACTAAAACACACAACCCCCGCTTAGGTATTTAGTAATTGGATATAAATATGAAATGTCTTCCTCGGAATCACCTGGAATCGATCCAGGTTCTGTGGTCAAGCAACCTAACCACTTAGCCAGTGGAGCGGATGACAATAAACCGTTAGAAAATGATTTTTTCTACGTCAATAGGTGTGTTTAACTTATTTCAAGTTTGACCGATGGTGTTATTTTTGACAAATATATATATTTTTTCAATGTTGGCTTTTCAACTTTTGGTTTTATATCTTCTAAAATTGTCAAGACATTATGATCTAACTTTAACCACAAATTTATGTCTCTTCTTACCACCAAAGTCGCTGGACCACCGCGTTATAAATTCATTTCCGGTCTCGTATATTTCGGTTTTGATTGTTTGTGTGTAGATCCGTGACGCAACATTTAACGCATGGCTCGCGACTTGGCAACGCCGCGCAGCAACAGTGCTGCTCACCTGTCGTGGTGAGTAGATTAACAAAAGAGAGTAGTTTCACCGGGAAGAGGCTCAGTTCATGGTCAGCTGTGCTGTGACTCGGTTCGCACGGTTTGACACAGGTGGTGGGATAGCAACACGCAACACAGCTGATTTGGTTAGGTGAAGTGGTGCGGCGTTGCGGCTCTTTAAATTTGAAACTGGTCAAGACTGTCCTACGAGCTTAGAAGTTGACATCAAAGGACTAACAAGTAAGCCAATATTTTATTTTCTCACAATAATGTACACCTATTGTGGTGTCATATTAATTATGTTGTACGGTACATTAATAGCAATATTTTAAATGCTTGAAGAACGCCACCTACTTTGGAGGGAAATGCCCTCACAATGTAGCATTTCTATGGGAAACGACGGCTCTAAAGCCTCAAAACAATCCTTAATATAGAATTATCTGTCATGATCCTGCTAAAAATGGCTTTATTTGTTTGAGAAAGACCAGACCTATAATTCTAACAAATTGCTTTGATTTCTAAACTGCGATATCATTTTAATATTATAGAACATTTTGATACCTTTCCCCTCTGTTTGAACATGGACCATATTTTAAAATAATCAATCACTTGTTGGATAATATTGGATTTCTGGGTGTCTGTACCGCACCTCAACGCACCAGTAGGCGGCCCCCTTAGTGAACATATTTTAAGGTCTTAATGTATTTCTTTTTTTATATTAATTTCAATTAATAAACTACAGTAAAAATATTAAAATAGTTGTAAAATCTTTTTGGTGACATTTTAAATTAGTAAATTATTTGATAAATTGTGTTCGGATTCGAGTCCCAAAACGAAATGTTAAGCATGTTTAGATTTATTTAAATAAAATAGTTTATGCCAAATAAATGTTGTTTAGAGCCGTTAAAACGCGTTTTGGTTGACTGCCATCCTGCCGTGATTTAATGGTTATTGTATAGTTATCCATAGACGTTCGATTATTTCTGATACCTTATTAGTCGGGTTGATGTGTAAACCATAATTTAGGATGTAATATGGACAAATATGTCTTATATGGTGACTTTGTAAGCCATTAAACACTTTAGTTAGGGTGTGTGGATCACGTCTTCCATAACACGTTGAGAGAGTTGAATGCGCTAGTGGCAGACGAGCTCTTCCCGGTTTTAAGTAGCCAACAGTCTAATTTTATTATCTGACAGTTAAACAAATTACTAGAGCTACTTTCACGTATTAAAACGTCAAGTCTTGATATATAAATATAGTTGCACCACTTATTTCTACCCATACGGTTTATCCGCATTTAATTACACATTAGAGGTAGGGATGAGGTAGGTAGGTAGAGTTTAGAAAAAAAGTGCCCGAATCCACGTGGAGGTAGAGTGGGAAACCACTTAGGGAAAACCACCCTCAGTACATCTGGGCCAGGATTCTAACCCCCCCCCTCCCCCCCAAGTCTTGAGCTTGACGTTTAGTTCACGTGCCCATACGGGTGTAAATGCACAAGTATTATATTTAATTAAGTTAATAATAATAATATTAATGCCACTGCGCTATGCTAAGGAAAGGGCTGGTGAAAAAGTCATCACATTAGTGGGTGAATAATTCAAGGCAGGGGTCGGCCACTTTTTCTGACCCAGATCTAGTTATAAACCTATCGAAGGTCCCACGATCAATCACCGTTTCTCCACACTAGTTTTGAATTTTTGTTTATATATCTTAAATTAATTCCTTAAATTAAATCTTTGCTCAGATACTTGTCTCCAGCCTTCTAGAGAAAAAAAAAATCAATGAAACGTACATTCTCATATTAAACAATATAAATTTCAATACCGATTATAACCGATCAAGGTAGTTTTGGTCACACTCGAATATAATTTTTAAGTACAGTACTTAATTTATATATATATATGAGAACTTAAGCTTACCGCTTACTGGACAGAATCGGAACGGAACCCATCGAAATTTTTGACTACCTGCATTTTAATTGAGACCCGCACACTGGCTCGGATCCGACCGGAAACGTCGGGTCTGAACGGAACGAATCGAATCGGTTTGCCTGGAGGGAATATTTTTACGGATTCCGAAGCTACGCGCATGCGTCCTCAGTACTTGTTTATTCCTTCATCTACACTCATGCAGTTTATATCTATTGATGTTCGTTTCCTGTTTTGTTAATTTTTTTTAAAGTCTTTGGACGAAGAACTAATCAATTTAGTTCATTAGTAACTAATAATTTATGACATTGGTAACAAACATTATTATGACTGTTATGAATGCAAATGCGTGAGAGAGAATCCCGGAAATTTATGTTACATTTAATCAAGATTGACTTTGAATAATAATGCAGTTTTCTTAAACGATTGATTAAAAATTGCTGTGAGATAGACTAGTTGCCGATCCCTAATTCAAGGTCTCACTTTCTCAATAGACTGGATTGCTGTAAACCAGAGATCAGGTCTCTGATCCTAGCCGGGTCTTCTCTGAGTCTGCTTTTTACTACCTCTAGCTCAACACAAATGCAAGTACATTTAATTTAAATTCTACCTTCATACCCCTTATTCATTTAGTGGCTAATAGCCCGGATGATTAGTAAAACTAGCTGGTCAAACATAAATTTGTTGTTTTTTCTGGATGAAAAATTAGGGATGGTAACCGGGGAGGAGGGAATTTACTCCCTGATAGGTCTTGCTGGCAGATGAGGTCAAGTTTTGGTAGAGGAAGGAGATGGAGGCAAGCCAATAGGCAGTATAAATAAGCGTAGACTGAATAATAATGTAATAAATTATTGTTTTATGTCTCTATTCCATAAAGTGACACTTGACCCCATGTTCGGTTTCATACATTTTCCACACTATGGTTATTAAAAAGGCTTCCACCCACACCAATGGACACGCAGACAAAGATGTCAGTCTCGTTTTGCCTGAGCTGCCGGTGAAGGGAGGGTTGGTGTTGGAATCCATAGTGGGTGTACCGAGAGGTTTTTTTCTAAATATTTCCTCCCTCTTCCTCTACGCAAACAGGGGTACAATTCCTCACTTCTACCCCATCAGTGTAAATAAATTCTGATATCCCGGAGAGGTAGTATAACTAACAGCACATGAAAATAACACTTTAGAGTGAGAAGGATGGTTTAGAGGAAGTGCACTAGCTACACCGTGGGAAGAGGTAGTTAAAACCATGCTGAAAATAACGCGAGGAAGACCGCTCCAGTGGACCAGGAAAAATTTAACCAACGGAGACTTTGTAAAATATGACCCAAACGCCTTAGATCACGCAGCCATCTGTTAACTTTGAGTTCTGTTAGGTCCGAGTGCGCTGAGTGTTAAACACTCAACTGTCCAAACATCTTTGAGCATCTTTAGTTGATTCGTGCTATTCAACATTACTTGCAGGAAACCCATTTGAGGCATGTCGTAACTTTGGTTCGAAGGTAATTAAAGCTCGTGAGTACCCACGGTCGATCTATATTGACGAGTTTTAGCATTTAAATTTTTTATGTATAAGTATATATTTGATATATTCAATATATATATATATATATATATATATGGTTTATAAACATGTAAATGCAATGTTTAGATTGCCGGTTGGTGGTGACCCTCAAATCACGCGCTCCCATTAGCCAAACCAATCTGGTAAACGCTTGCGAATGTCCCGTTTTGTCTGGTATCGTTGTTTGGTTGCTACTAAACCACAAAACGTGCGAAGGAGTCACCTTGATAACATGCCACAACCCAGATCTCATCTTGGACCAGTTTTAATGCGATCACAAGTTACGAATCACTTAACTAAATATAACAAATAGGTCACAGACCATTAAGTATCAACCTAGTAAGCCATAGCAAGTTGAAAATGATATAAATAATTATTTCTTGTCTGTCAGTCTCTTCGGTGTGGCTCTTGGAATCCGTTCGTCACTTTAAAGATGAGCTGATTATAAATTATTGAACCTGATTGAAATGTGAAACCTTAAACATAAACAAGTGACAGAATTAGGAGCCGCTCCACATCGGTGGTTGCACAGTACAAGGCGTAGCTCACACAAGACTGGACTACCGGTGATTGAGAGGTTGGGGTTTGAATCTTAGCTGAATGTAATGAAAGTTTTTCCCCTATTTTTTTAACTCTACCTCAACGGAAATTCAGGTGCATTTTCTCTATATTATACCTTTCTTGTACCTACCGTATCAGTTTAAAATGTGTGGATTTTCCGGACGGGTAGTTAGACATTGTGCTTAATTCTTACAAAAAACAAAATGTTTCATGAAACTAAGGTTTACATATTTTTTTAGGAATCGTGTAGGATACATATTTAAAAATTACTTAAATTTGTTTTTAAAGAACAGATATTTTATCCCCAAGACTTAAATAATGACAACGTTCGAAAGTGAAGTTTTTGTAAGAATGCCCTCAAAGATTTTTAATCATCTAGCTAAGCCACTAAACACATATATAAACAAAAATAACATCGTAATATAACCTGTGAGATACTTTATGGACTAACAGGGTTTACAAGCACCTGAAAAACGCTGGACATTTTTGGAGCCTAGAAAAAAACTGGAAGCACACACGGAATTTTGCAATAAACTAAAATAATACTAAAATATTTGTGAATTTGGGAAATCAAACTGAAGAAATAACCATCTTCATTTGAGCCCTTATCCTATCGCCCCTGCGTACCTAATTTTCCTCCTTAAAAAATTAAGTTGAGGAACCAATATTTCCCCTATAAAGGTCAACTCTTGTTCTAAACCTCAATGGTATTACTTCCGAACTGTCCATTTTACGAAAAGTGAAATGTCATTCCTCTATTATATGCTACTTTTAGTGCCTGGAAACATAGGAATTTCCCCTGGGGAACCTGGAAATCAAAAGGAATCTGGTATTAAGAAAATGGTGGCAAGCCTGACTATCATTGAATCATCTATGTCATTAAGAAAGTTTGTTTACCATGTATTCAACTCGTCTCTAAGATATTAAAGTAAAAGTTACGCAAGATAGTTAATATACGCTAATAGTATTTGGGAAGATAAACAACTCGATCAGAGGCTAAGCGCATGCGCACAAACACTTCCTCGTATGGCTAAACGTTGCCCCGGGCAATGTGAGAGAAACCACCTGACAAGGAAATCACAAGTTTAACTTCAAGTAGCATCCTACGGATAACATCAAACGTTGGCGATACAACTCATCGCACCGTGGTGCGGCTTTCTGTAATCTACTTTAAAAAATTACAAAGTTGAAGAGTAATTATTTAATTTATAAATGAAAAATCCCAATAAAATGATTCCAACTTAGCTGTTGTCAAATTAAGAATGCAGAAAACCGCATTTCGATGCAATTTCCATTTCGAGCGTTGATAATGTTTCACGGTTAATCGCACGTCAGATGGGCTCTTAAAGTTTAGTGTTATCCTAAGTCTTTTCACCGTAGGAATTGTTCTCTAAAAGGCCTTTTTTCCTACCAGAAATCTATTATATAGTAGTATATTGGTAGGAAAAAAGACCTTTCAGAGAGTAATTCCTACCGTGAATGGAGTATAGTTGCACGTAGATTGGGAGGGTAGTTTTTGATTCCCAGTCGGATACTCTGAAGTTGTTTGCCAAATAACAATGGTCTACTACTATCTATATTCATACAAATGCGGGTACACATTCTCTGAGTTATATCTTCATCACCCCTAACTAAATAGTTTAAAATATGGCGCTAGCCCAGATGGGTGGTAAGACGCAGAGCGCAGATGGAGAAAACAAAAAAAAGATCAGAATAAGCTTAAGAAACGAATGATTGGGGCTTTAATTAGATAGTTGTTAGGAATGTAGAATTCAGAGAAAGTGTACCCGAAATTGCGTCGAGATAAACAGTAAAACCATTAAAGAAAAAAAAAATCCTCCCTCAGTAAACCCTGCCAGGATTCCAACCCCGACCTCATCGTCACCAGCAAACCAGATAAGACAGGAGTGACGCATTTGTCCGCGTGCCCGCCGATGAGGGTTTAGATTGGAAAGATCGACAAACTTGCGACATTTCCCTACTGGACACAAAATATGATTCCTTAACGTGGGAGCGGAGCGATCGCTGGCTAGTGGCATTTTGCACTTCATATATCAAAAATATTTTTGGCCAAAATAAATAGAACATAGATCCAGTAGAAACATAGTTTAATTTCTTCACATGATGATATCAACAATTGTTGAATATTTGTCACGAGCATAGTGGCTTTAGATGACAAACATTTGAAATTAAGATAAAAAGTCATTAATTTCCAAGACACCCTTGACAGATATTCAAACACTGTTGAGGTCACCATGTGAAAGGAAACTAAACTCTGTTTCTACTAGAGAATTGTTTTATTTGTTTTGGCCAAAAAAAGAGTTTTGATAAAACGCTTGCCGTTAACTCACGTTCCCAACACTCGCACCATAAAGTTATTGAATGAACATATCTAAGATTATAGTGGCATTGCTCTCTTGACCCACTGACATTTTGGGTGAAAGACTGTTTATTCTACTCGGCGAGTCTTTGTCCGTAATTTGATATCTAGTTCACAAGAACATCGTGTTTTGGGAAACTGGTTTCTTACGTGGCTAGATCGCATGAGATAACTAATTTGTACTACAGTTTATTTTCACTCTGAATGGGTTTGTGTATAATTTTATTCCGGGTGTGAAGCGGTTTATTTATAATTACAGGGTTGTATACACTTTCAATTATTACGTACCCGCTTTGGTGGCCGCAGGATCTAGGGCGCTACTATCGAAATGGACTAGACTGCCGAAGACGGGGAGATACAGGTTCGATAACGATCGGGTGCACTGAGGGTAGTTTTTCCTAAATGATTTTCGACTATCTCTCTCCACACAAATGCGGGTGCACTGCCTCTAAATTAAACCTTCCTAATCCTTAACACATTAGAGTAATTAGTACATTGGCGTCCAAGCCAAACGGGTAGTAAGACGAGGTGCTTAAAAAAATTGTTATGTGTAGCTTCATCAGGGCTATCAAGGGTTTAATCTAAGGGGTGTGGAGAGAATAAGTGCACCCTCATTTTCACGAATTGAGGATGGGAAGACAACAGTGATGCATCTCATATATTAAAACCAGTCCTTGTTTACCAGACCTCAACCTTTCCGTCAGTGACAATCCGGTATATTGTGAGCCTGACGGCCATATATAATTTTGAGCAGAAAACAAATCACTTAGGTCTTAGACCACTCAACCAACGAAGCGAATTGCGTCCTAACGCGTCACTCTCGCAATATACTGGATTGCCGATGACGGGGTATCGGGGTTAGAATCCCGGTAGGGTGTACTAAGGATTATTTTTCCTTAGATGGTTTCCCACTCTTCCTTGACGTAGATGCATTTCCTTTAAATTCCACCTTCCTCGTTCCTAGACAATTAGTATAAATACGCGGATAGATCGAACAAGTAACAAGATGCATTTCACACACATGCAGACAGTAGATTCATTATATTTATAAACAAAAATATTAATTTAAAAAAATATATCGATTCACGTCAATATTTATTGAGCTGGAGCTCGGGTGAGATATGAGAATTGGAGCGCTTCAAATGGACATGGACAAGGATCTACACCACCCACCTTCACCTAAAGACCCGCGTGATGACCAAAAATGGCGGGCTGCCAGGACTTTCTACTATAATCCATCGCCTTGTTCATTTCTATCCGGCGACATCAGAAATGGCGTGCAAGCGAAAAGAGTGCTTCTCATGCGGCTCGTTATGGTCAAAGAAAACTTCTCGAGATCTTTGTAAAGTGCTCTTTAAAACCAGGGGATTGGAAAAGAAAAGGTAAGACTAACAGAGTGACTCATCACCTACACCCTCTTGACGATACTCTTGTAGAGCAAGGTGTGTATATCTTCAAGGTCAAGAACGACGCATGAGTTTCTGTTCCATTAGAGAACAAATGTTGCGTGCAAGTCACTCCTGCACGGTCACGTGGCTGAGTGGTTAGAAAAGTCAATCACAGACCCACGGGAAACCTATTTCGTCCTTGAATGATGGATGAATAAACAATTTAATCATTTTCGTGTGGATTTTTTCCCCCCTGAAACTCAGATATTGTGACAATAAGGTTGGATGTTTTAGACGACAAATTTGTTTTCCACTGTGTCATACTACCTGTCAGGGCTATCCGCTTAAAGTCTTACTAATATAGCAGAGAGGAAAAGGTAGAATTTTAGAGGATATGTCTCCACATTTACCCGTAGAAAAAGTGGGAAAACGCTCTTTGTATATTTGGCTGTAATTCGAACCCTGAACTCCTTATCAGCAAACCAAACTAGATGATATTTACGTTTGGTACGTGGGCCCATCGATACAGGTGGTAGCTTACTTAATACATAAACCACATTATAAAAGTTCGATTTAGAAGTTTCTACAAGATATAGGCCCTACACTATACCCTGTTCATGGTAGCTTATTTTGCTTGGTTCCTCTATGGTGTATCATATAATACATAATATAACCAGTTAAAGTAAGACTTCTGCTTTTAAGGATAAATGGTTGGCAAATATTCACAAAGCAAACGCATACTATAAAATGTTTTCATTTTCTTTAAAACTGTCAGAAAATGCCAAAATTACCGCGAAATAACTATTCTTAATACCATGCCGACCCAAAGGCCCACGCATTTGATTTTCTATTGCACACGTTAATGAGATGCAAGACTCATTAACCTGAAATGAGATCATTTCATTGCATCACTCTGATAGGGAGAGAACGAGACTAATTTCAAACTTCTTATGTAAGTTGAGAAGAAAAAAAACCTTCTGTCTCCATAAGAATGACAAAGCACTTAACCAATAAGAACGTTAAAGTAATAACCATTTGATTCGTGTTGTTTTATAATTATTTATTACAGGCGATTAACAAAAATCATAATTTTATGGTAATTTTTAGCACCGTGTCTTACTACTAGTCGTTAGTCACGTAGAGATGAGGAAGGTATAATTTTAGAGGAAATGTACCTGCATTTTCGTAGGGTGCGAGACTTAAACCATTTAAGGAAAAAACCATCCCTAGAACATACTACCGGGGCTCGACCCCGACCACCATGTTATTGGAAAACAGACTACAGATTATATGAACCTCACATTTGATCCGGTTGCCCACAAATAAGGGTTAGATTTTTTTTTATTAGTGCCTGGTTAGTACTTGTGAATTCCAAACCAGTCCTGTCTAACATGCTTTCACCGCAAATGAAGAGTTCATGGTGACCCAACCGGGTTTTGAACCAGGAGTGTTTCAGAGGTGAGCGTTTGAGTCACAAAGCTCCACGCCAGTCCTTCCAAAACGTTTTAGAACCACGACCTAATTTTTAAAACACACTTTAGCACCCCACCTTACTTTAATGGATATGAGGGTTAGCAATTTTTAAAATTCAATTATTTTTTAAATTAAATTATTTTTTATATTAACGTTCTTTTTTTAAATAACAAATTGAATATAATTTTACAAAAAAATGGATCTATTTATCAGATTGAGGCGTGTGCAAAGGGTGAACTTGTTTCAATTTTTTTTTAGCACCGCTACTTACTACCCGTCCGGGTTATCCACCTAAGTACTAATTACACTAATTTGTTAGGGATTAGGAAGGTTGAATTTATTGAAAGTGTACCCGCATTTGCGTGGAGACCAAGAGAGTGAAAAGCCATTTAGGAAAATTACCCTCAGAACACCCGACAGAGGTCAAACTCCGATCTTCCCGTCTTCGGCAGTCTAGTCTATTGCATGAGTAGAGCCTTTGACCAAGCGGCCACCAAATTTAAAAAAACAGCACTGGCGCGGGCTCCTCGGGCCAAAACGGCGAGAGTAGTGAAGCGAACAAGAAAATAACACTTAAGTGGGCGACAGCTCTTCCTGTGGTAGCCCTAGCTCCTTTGTAATTTGAGGGCGAGAAGTTTGTAATTACGGTATCAGCTTCCACTGCGGGCGCCGGCCTCAATGCTATTGGGCGTTAAGAAAGAGAAGGTGAATAAGGAGAAGTGAAATCGGACCGGTTATTTGGGACCCGCTCTATGGCCCTTTTTAATATATTTTCACTTCTCATCGACATGGTATTAAACAAACGGTTCGAAAATGATTCTCGTTAATACATAGAGATGAAAACTTTCCGTAGTTTATTAAATGTGCTTAAGGCCTTTGGCCCTGTCGTGTGCAAGTCTAAAAACTATTTTGTAGGATGGTGGGCGAGAGGGTGAAAGGCGTGACGTGGCTTCACAACCGACCAAAGTAATCTTCCGCGCCAACAATAACAGATGGATCACGGAAAAACGTAGATGGCGCTAGCTACCAGACAGGTCTTGCGGAAAAATCTATACGTTTGGAAATATCAGTTTTCTCGAGAACGAGTGAAATTATTATGTTAATATTTTCAACACCCCTTCTAAGATAATGTGTCAATGTTTATTAGGTGCTACATTTTCTTATTTCTTGTTATGCATCCGGCAATTTTCTATTGAAAAATGTCAAAATTATCGATATTTGATCACTGTTAAAATTATAGAGTAGGTGTTTATATATAAAGTACAAAATAATAAACTTGCTTCTATTCTTGAACAAACCGTTTCCAAAAAGAAAATTGCAAAACAATAAAAATTCTTGCAGATAGCAGTTTGTTCCCATGTCTCTGCATTTTCACGCCAAATGAAAAGTGCCAATCGCCTTAGCGAAAATGCTGGAGTAGGACATCAGCCAAAAGGCTTTTTTTGTTTGTTTTTTTAACTGCGTCTCCCAACCTGCCGGGCTGTACGCCAGTGGGCACGCAGTCTAAATGTCAAGCTCATTTAGTCTTGAATGCCGGTAGTGGAGTAGTTGGGGTTCAAATCTCATCCGGGTGTATTGAGGAATTATTTTTTCCTGGATGGTTTCACATTCTCCATGCAAATGTGGGAGCATATACTCTGAATTCTACCTTCCTCCTTCCTAATATATTAGCGTATAGCTCAAACGAGGACTAAGATGCGATGGATGGATATTCATTGTACTGAACGTAGTAGTATAAAGATAGGAACATAAGTGCAACCCAGACACCAATACCCCTATAGAGTAGTGCAAGATAGATCTCCCACCATGACGTGTTGTTGTGGCGCGGGTCATGCATGAAAGAGCTGAGAGCAATACGTTGTCTGGACACGCGCAGAAAACTACAGTTGCAGGCGTTACATCAGCAGCGTCGTTATTCTCCCTACTTAAAGAGTAACTTAAATGCTGTGGCGTTGGCCTGAAACCATGTAGCGGATTTTCCCCGCTACTCCCTTTCCCTTCAGAGCCTCATTAAAACTTTACTAATTACATGATTCGCTTTTAGATTCCATCGCTAGGAAACTGATAGGAATTCCAAAGATAAATTACTTCGTCTGTTGCTGTGAGCAATGTTTTGATATATATATAGGACCTATACTAAAATAACAAATTCCAGAGATCAAGAAAATATGATAAATTATTTCTTTCAAATTTAATTTTTTTAACTTTAAAAATTAAAACTCTATTAATTTGAATTTAAAAAAATCATACTACCCAAAATTTGTTTATTTTTGTTGAAAAATAAGGAGTTGTTAAAACTAAGAATCAATTACCTACATCGGTGGCCACAAGTACAAATGCGTCAGTCTTGTCTGATCTGTTTTGCCAATGACGGGAAGGTCTTGGTTCAAATCCCAGACGGGTGTACTAAGGGTTGTTTTTATTGAACGGTTTACCGCTCTCTTCTGACATAAATGCGGGTACATTTCTTCTAAAACTCTACCTTAATCATCCTTATTCTTTTAGTGTAATTTTTATGCGTACAGTCCAAACGACAACTAAAACGTGAAGTAAAAAAACCCAAAACAAGTCGGTTCCAAAACAAATTAACTTTTTCAACCCGGATCGTGTACGTGTTCCCTTCTCGCCCTCGGTTCGTGGGAGACACGGCGTTGTGACGTCACTTGTTGTGAGCCAGTGACCCACAATCAGTCGGCTGTCTCTGTAGCCTACTCTTTTACCCGCCTGGCCTCCTCAACAATTAATAGCCCCCGCGCCTTCAGTAATTTCCTTTCTCCGAGAATCCTTTTACCACACGGATACCACGTCACACTTGCTGGTCTTACAATGCTTTCGACTTTTTTCTTGCGTTTGCTTCGGATTTGACACCATTTTTGTCCAATCTCATTAACACTTCACTTTTCTTTTGCACCACGTCTTACCACCCGTTAGGGTTATAATCATATTTATATTAGCTGGGTATGAGGGACGAAGGTATAATTATAAGGCAATGTAACCACATTTGCATGGGGTGAGAGTTGGAAACTATTTTGGAAAAAGTACCTATCGGGATTTAAACCTAAATCTCCCCTTCATCGGCAATCGAGTGTATTGGGAGGATGACGCCATAGACCACTTAAGCGTTTTTACCAGTGATATTTAGACCAAGGGCAATTCATGTGGCAGATAAAGGTTTATACAAAAGGTAAAATATACCTGTTAATTTTGTAAATGATATTCTCAAGCAAGGGATTATCAACAAAATCCACCTACATCAGTGAACCCATGGTCCAAGACTCCAGTCTCGTTTAGTTGGGGTTCCAATCCCGGCTAGGTGTTTTTCTTTTTATTAAACTGTTTCACACTCTCCCTTCGCGCGAATTATTAATGAACCAACACTATCAACAAATTCTCTCGTGTGGAAATTTGTTTTCACAACGTTATAAATAGCATAGTTACTTCATGTCAATAATATTACTATAAACAAAGTAATTAACAAAGTTGTTTCATTATTATTCCCTGTGTTCATCGTATTGTAACTCAAAAACACAAAATAACCATTAAGTTAGTTAATTATTTAACTATTTTGATAGTAGGAATAATTTTAAGCGCAAAGCTATTTAAGTTTTTTTTAGTACCGCATCTAACTACCCGTCCGGGTTATACGCTAACTATTTAAGTTAAGAACACCCTCATCGTGTAAGTAAGTACGTTGGAAAAAGGCATCAGTCTCGTGTTGTTGGGTTTGCTGGCGGCATCAGGTCAAGGATCCAATCTCAGCCCGGTAGGGGGAGTTTTCCTAAACTTAAATGTGAACATTTATATTTACTATAGATTATCCTTTCCTCATCTCTACTTCATTTGAGTAATTATCATATATATAGGTGACCTGGTGGTCTAGGGGTAAGGTGTCAGACTTCTGTGCTGAGTGTCTGGGGTTCAATCCTCGGTCCCGGCACAGATTTATCTGATTGCCAAACCCTTCCTTCACCTCTGACAAGATGTGTATTCATCACAACTTGTAAATGTGAGGAATGCCAGGCCTCCACCGTGGTTCGGATTCCACGTTAAACTGTAAGTCCTCCATTTCATCTCACAATCACCCTACCATTACACATTAGCGTAAGTGCGTATAACCCGAACGGGTAGTAAGACGCGGTGCTAATAATAATAATTATCATATATACTTACCTATGCTTATAACCTGAACAACAGGTAGTGAGACGCGGTGGTGATGATGATGATAATAATAATGCCATCTTCGGAATCAAAACCAGCACCATTCTCGTGTAGTTTCTCATAGTACCACTTGACCATGTAATTTTTATTGTAACCAACGTCTTACTTGCCGTATGGACTATCCGTATAATTATACTAATGGGGTAGGAATGAATAAGGTAGAATTTGTATAAAAAGAATACCTGCATTTGAGTGTAAAGAGATTGGTAAACGATTTAAGAACAATCACCCCCAGTACACCCAGCTAGAATTATAATCAGGGTCTTTCGTCACCTTCAGACCAAACTAGACGAGATGGACGCCTTTGTCCACATGGATCACCGGGAAGTTTGATTAGCTATTTCTTAAGGCGATTGGCCCTTTTCATTCGGCGTGGAAATGCAGAGCCACGGGAACAAACGGTTATCTTCAAGAATGTTTATTATTTCGCAATTTTCTTTTCGGAAACAGTTTGTTCAAGAATAGAAACATGTTGATTATTTTGTACTTTTTATATACACACCTCCTCTATAATTTTAACAGTGATCAAATATCCATAAAATTGACATTTTTCAATAGAAAATTGCTGGCTTCATAACAAAAAATTAGAACATGTAACAATTAATAAACATTGATACATTATCTTAGAAAAGGGGTGTTGAAAATATTAACATAAAAATTTCACTCGTTCTCGAGAAAACTGGTATTTCCAAACGTATGATTTTTCCGCAAGACCTGTCCAGTAGCTAGCGCCATCTACGTTTTCCGTGATCCATCTGTTCTTGTTGGCGTGGAAGGATACTTTGGTCGGTTGTGAACCACGTCACGCCTTTCACCCTACCACCCCACCCCACAAAATAGGTTTTAGACTTGCTCTCGACAGGGCCAAGAGCCTGAATGCAGCGGTAATACATTTGGCTTTTAGTCGGGTGAAACTTTTAGAAAAATACATTTTTATTTACTATCAACATTGATAATATTCTATTATTGTAATACTGTATTGATAATATCTATCAAATGTGAAAACTGCTGATATCATAACTTGACGTATGACTACTTGATCGTAGATATATCATTTATTTATTTGAAATATTTAACATGCACTTTATGAACCGTCTGATTATATCAGCACACGAGAATTTCCATGAGCGAGAGCGAAAGGGCCGAACATTTTGCCAGAAAAGATATTTTCATATACCTTCCAGTTTTTTTTTACATGCCACAATCGATATGGCACCGACGGCTTTACTTCCCTTACGAAGGAAGTTGTGCTACGGATTTTTATCGCTCAAGAAAAATCCATCAACATCAGCTGGATCTGAACCCACGATCATCGGGTCTTGATGCGAGCACTTTACCCCAAGACCAGAGAAGTCAACCGTGGATCCATTAATTATCTTAATTGTCATATAAGGTTTTTCCTATTAAAATGGACCGTAGCTTCCATTATATGAACCCAGTAAGCCGGAACAAAAATAAATCAATTAAATATAAAAACTACTACTACTAATATTAATTTAAATACAGAAAGTTCCGCCGAATTGTTTACCTTGCACGTTGGCATTGAACCTTCCTTGAAATCTGAGACATGGCTTCCAATTAATTGATGACGCACTGCATGATATTGACGCAATAACATAACAACCACATATATGGACTGTTTACGTTAGATTTGTACTTTTATATCACTGATATCCAACACTTTAGCTCAGTTGGTAGCTTGTCTATTTACTGAGCTAAGGGTCCCGGGTTCAATTCCTGGCATGGCTGAAACATTTATCATTGGTGAAATGTGGGTTTCCTCTTTCGAAATTATGAATTAACGTCACGGGGGCTGGGTGTTGCATCTGTTATAGATTTAAGTTAGTTCAAAGTCATGTGCTTATATAATCAGTCGGTTCAGAAAGCGCACTTTAAATACATCAAATAAATTAAAACCAAATGAAATATATCACTAATATTAACTGAATTAACTTTCCAAAGTGATGACACAAATTTGAGCTGCTTAACTTTTTTTTTAGTAAAGTTTTCACAATAACAAAAGGCCAAACCTACCATAAGCCAACCATACAATTAAACCGTTTGAAGCACGCTTGACTCACGAGAGTGGAATTCGATTCTAACCAGCTACACTCGCACAGCAACAAAAATATTATAGGTCACTAATGATGTTTTATTTTTATAGTTGCGAACTTTTTCCAAGGAATATGGTAGCTTTACAATTAAAAAATATGTACAATATTTTAACATTCTCAACGGCAGCTAAATAACCAGCACTCTGACACAAAGCGCACCATTAAAACACTTTTTTAAACAGGGCACTAACACACTAACACGCATTTATCCAAGCAATAATTTGAGGAGCACAAATACAGGCAGTAAATAGGTTTTGTTTTATGCCCTCATTATTTATTTTTATGGATAAAATATTTAATGTAGAGTTACAGTATGATTTAATTACTGTAACTAGGTGGAATAAGTGCATTTGTGATAGCTATCTCGATCTTATTTAATGTACCTTTTACTCTTATAAATCGTTTTATAAAATACTTAAGTTTTAATTATTAATTAACTTTTATTTTTATGTATGTTTACAATTCTCTTCTTGATTAACAAACTTTTTTTTAGCACCGTGTCTTACTACTTATTCAGGTTACATACACATGTACTAATTACACTGAGTTAGGTTTGAGAAAGGTTGAGCTTAAAGGAAGTGTATTAACATTCGCGTACCTTTCAGGGATCTTACATGCCACAATAAACATGAGACTGACGGCTTTACTTCCCCTCCGAAGGAAGTAGTGCTACGGATTTTTATCGTGCAAGAAAAATCCGTCGACCTCGATTGGGTTTGAACCCACACACATCAGGTCTTGGGGTGAACACTTTACCCCAAGACTTTATTATTTTAGTAATAGACGCAGTTCAATATGTTAAAATAATTAATAGATTAACAGGATTTTTTTTTTTAGAAATAAGCCACTTGTTTTCTCACGGTCATCTGTCACGTTTCAAGATGGCTGTAGAGAGAAGAGGCTGGGAGGGTATTCCTGTTGGCCAAGCTTCAGTTGGCATCACTGCCTGTGCCTTCTCATCTACGAACCGGCCAAGAACGTGCTGGCACTTCCGGTTTGATTTATCAAGCGAGGAGTAGATATAGGCTAGGTCAAGGATGACAAGAGAAACTTCTTGTACGGACAGGAAGAACGAGAGCTGCTGGAAGACGAGAGAAGCCTAAAGATTATTCCGATATGTCTGTGTTAATTCTTCTCTCTCTCGATGTAAATCTACGGTAAACACATTCAACGCTAGGGGCCAGTTCCATAGTCAGACTTAGCACGCTCAAGTGCAGCGCTACACTAAATACATAACGACACCCACCTAAACTCTAATGGAATGGACCACTTTCGCATATGAAACTGGCCCATTCCATTCTCGTTTAGGTAGGTGCCATGTGTTTAGTGTAGCGCCACATTTGAGACTCACTCAATCTGACTATGGAACTAACCCTAAAACTTATGAAACTGACCCTTAGTCCACATGTATCATAAATATAATATCTAGACTAGAAATATATCTTTGAATTAAAAAAGTTTCAGCAAATCCGAAAACCATATTCAACATTTAAATTGCAGGTTGTGTTTTAAGCTCCAGCCTTTATTTACAAGATTTTTTTGATATTGCTATTAAATGTATGTACATAATAATACTATATTAAGATACTATGGTTTGACACCTTAACTTAGTCGTTCCAGGTTTAGTTATCAACACAGTTTATAGATATACAGTATATACTTTATGATATTGGGGCTTCCATATTCACAATGATGAATTAATAGCTGAATAACTGAGGTTTGTATCGGTTTTATATGTTAGTTTGTAGGTCGTGCTCTGATAATATCATTTGGGTAGATAAGATTACGTTAATTGCCTCTGTTACGTTTTTATTTTATTTAGAAAACGCCGACAAATTTATTTTCTATAATTATTGGTCCCATTTATATCGCTGCGTATCTTGATGCTCCTTTATTTACCAAAGATTAAGTCTTCGAAAGGGAAGAATGCGTTAAAAGCAATTGAATTGTATCGGCACACGAGATAAGAAATAAATGGTACGGAGCTAAGTCTTTAAGACCCTGCCGTCAGAAATCACCTTGGATATTTTATCCAGGCAACGTGCGACCTTTTTTGGATATGAGAACTGGGCTTACTAACGTAACATCATTATAAAATAAAAATATTATCGATTCTCTTTATTTTTTATGTGCATTTCCGCGTTGCAGGTTCACACATACTTAATTTATTTTGTAATGTTCATAGAGCTAGCCTGGAGATTAAAGAGTAACACAGTGTACGTCTTAACAAGGTAATAAATTCTTGTTGCTTCGCAATAGACAATCACCGACGACAGGGAGATTGGGGTTCAAATACCGCTAGAGTGTGCTGAGGATTCCCCCCAACCCCCAAAACGGGTTTCCCTTCCCTTTATACGTAAATGCGAATAGATTTATTCTTAATTTTACCTTCCTCACCCCTACTCCGTCAGTGTAAATATAAGGATGGCCCAAAGATAGTAAATACGTTATCTATAAAACTTAGTTTCACTATACAACAAGTCCTCGATTAATACGGATTCAAGTTACGTGAATTCGTAGATATGCGATTACGGTATTTTGACTTACGACTAGCAATGCCATTAATCAAGAGCCACTTTAAGCATAATTGATGGCGCACTTTGTAAGCTGACGTATACCTGATACTGTCTTCGCTATTTTGTGAATATATAGAATTGTATGTACTAGTTGTATTAAAATTAAATATGTTTTTATATTTGTGAACTCGATAGAACACTGAATAAAGTTTCATTTTCTCAAAGCTTTCTTTTTATAAGCAGAATCTGTTTAACTTAAATTATTCTTTGAAACTGACATTCATGTAAATAAAACAGCGAATTTAAGAATCATTCGACTTAACGCGGTTTTCACCCCGCATGAAAACTTTCGTAACAAATTAACTAGGCATACCAAGGCCTTAACTGTAATCATTTCAAGGTAGCTTTGCCCCTATCTACCAGTTGAAAAATTACTATAAACAGTTCCATATTCATCCGCCTGTTATGTAAATTTTCAGGTGATGTGGTTATTGACTTAATTTGCCAAAGTGACAGAACATGTTTGTGAGTTGGATGAATAATATTTGTGTTCCTAGTAGCCTTTAAAGTTTCAATAAAAGGCTAAAAGTCCCCCACGGGACAACTCTACCGAGTACCACATGTCGTAGAGAACTATGGCGCAACGTGCCTATTGCAAAGTAATCAACGCCTAGAGAGGTGTCCAGCGTGGGATGATGTAACATCGACAGACCTACGGGGAATGACCACGCGGGTGTTTTGTTCCGCGCAACGTGGTCACTCAACAATAGACTGGTCTGGGAGACCTCGTGCTACCTTAGAGACGTCAGTAATGTCCACTATGGTGCAACCGCAGCGCGTATGCTATCCCGGAATGAATGTGGTACAGGAGTATTAATAATGGCCTTTATTAATGTGGTGAAGTTAAGACGTTAACCATCTCTTCCACTTAACTGGAGGTTAAATACAACGATCATTGCAGTCATTGGAAATATATTCATATAATAATAATTTTTTAAAAAGGGAATAAGTAAAAAAAAGTTTCCATGCTTATACGCGATATAGGCCTAGGTGATATTCACACAGGCGTTACAGTACTTTTTTTTTTACAAATAAAGGACAACATTTTGCAGGACTTTGAATTTAACTAAAAGTTATGGCATTAGATAATCAGATATTATTAAATATAACATATACTACACGTATTGGAAACATTTACGCCCTACAAATATTAATAATTAAAATAAGATAGAGATTCTTAAATAAAGGTCGGAAAAGTAGAATACTATTTGCACGCTAAATCATACTCATTTAAAGCTTAAATTATTTCAAGAACTCATTTTAGTTTATTTAGCCAGATATATTGGGTGATTGCTCTCTTAAAATAAATTATGGATGTCAGGTTGCGAGTAAAGTTATATAATTTGTTTCAAGGATGTGATGCTAAGATATTAAAATAATGAGTATGTAAAATTATGTGTGGCCTCTGCACGGGAATAGACATCTGTAGAGTAGAGTTTGACCTATTGGCACGTATGTGTTGTTGACCTTTTAGGAATAAGAACCGTGAAAAGAGGTGGTATTACCGGAACAAGAAGGGCAAGATATGATAGTTACAAAAGTTAATAAAACTACTTTTAATATATTAATAAGTTGAGCCATGTGATATTCAGCTGTCACTTTTGATCGATACCATCAATACCTATCAAATAGTTATTATGTAGTGTCATTTGATTTTATCATAAAGATAAAATATTGTAATTGTAAACATTTTTGGCTCCGAGATTGTTGGTTCTTGTCGTTTTATGTACTCTCAAATTTAATGAATCTTATGGTTTGATGGATTTTGCTCAAACTTGACATATAGAATTTCATACTTCAAGCTGAAATCGTGATTTTGATTCTAGTCTTAAAATTAAGGGTAGTTTAATGTTGTTTTTTAAATTGCTCCAATAAGTTGGTTAAAAGTGTATAATTGGATAGTGTTTCACATGAAAAATAGCCCTATGTACTTGTTTTTTTAAAAGGTAAATAGATTTAAGGGTAGTTTTCTGAAGTTTTTACAAAGCGGCTATAAAAATCTTGTTCAAAATGGGTGGTTGGAGAGTTATTTACATAATAAATAAGGATGTTTGTTTGTTTTTCTAAAAATTGTTCACGAGAGTGGTTTATTGATAATATTTGGAAGATTTGAAGTTTTTTGATAATGGTCATTACGATTTTGTTCAAAATATATATTTAGAGTGTTTTATATATGTTATAGGTAATATTGTATACGTGTTTTTTGAAGGAAAGTTAATTTGAGGGTAGTTTACCGATGATTTACTTTAAAAATTTGAAATTTATGTATGATAAAGTATGTATGATTTTGTCGTACAATTTATTTTCCGATATTGACAGCGATTAGTTTGTATTTTCTAAAAGACCCTTCCTACCGTGTTCATAGCATACAACGCTAGTTTAAAAATAATAATATTGTATACTATGTGCAGATGATATTCACGTTCTGAATCAACTTAGTATTCGTATAGCTAAACACGACTTGGAATACACGAAGAACCTAGTCAGTCCCACAGCTGTAAATTTATCGCCGTGGAAGAGAACTCCATTTTACCAATAATACACTTTTTCAGTTATGTCGAGATTTAAAACCAGGAATTTCAGCTCAATAGATAGACACGCTACCAGCAATGGAGAGGTGTCAGATCACAAGTCTAGGACACCCTTGCGCTTTGATTCCTGATGGGAAGGGTGGGTGGGGAAGGGGAGGTAGTTTTTTAACCACCACGTATTCCTACCTGTTCAGGTTATACGCATATATAATTACTCTAGTGGGTAGGGATGAGGAAGGAAGCATTTTAGAGGTAAATCTACCCGCATTTTCGTGGGAGGAGAGTGGGAAACCTTTTAGGAAATACCACCCTCATTAGACCCGACAGAGATTCAAACCCCTATCTCTATGTAGTCAGCAGGCCAGTCTAGCACGCGAGTGACGCCTTACACCGTTCTGCCACTGTAGTGGGTGTAGTTCGGTTCTATTCGGGCATTTAATACAAGCTAATGGGTAATAAGTGCTTGGGACCGCACTTAGTGGGAATTCACGATTATTCATGCCCTCACCTACTTTCGCATCACGGGGAGACCAAGAAACTTGGTTGTGTAAAATTTGAGGACATAACGACTTAACGATCTTTTCCACGGCATGAGAATACGTGTGTGTTTGTATGTGGTATAGTGATAGCGATAAGGATGGGTATTTTGATTTCCTTATATGTTGAAAAGTGACACGCAGACACGGGAATCGAACACGGAAACCTTTTGACCTCGTGCGCAGCCACTCTGCCTGAGCTATCCAGGTTATTCCCGTTCCTCGATGAGAAGGCGGAGTCTTGAGGTCCACGTGTGAGGTCGTCAGCTGGATATCAGAAACAAAACCACGGTGACTTGTGGTCGGCTTTTATGCGGCCTTACACGTTTTTATTGCACAGGGGATAAGTTAAATACAGAATAAATTGAAATCACCACTCTGTAAGAATATTTATTAAAATATAATTTTGTTGCCAGTAGATGTGATTCTAGAACATTCCGTCGTACTGAACATGAATACACACTTAAGTGCTCCTCTGGCAAGTGACTAAGAAGGTCATGCAGTGGTCATATTGATCCTGTTAGGCTGTTACGGTACATCTTTTAAGTTATAAGGTTGGATACCTTGTGGGCAAACTTAGAATGCATCGCGAGCTAATTACGAAGAGGCTAACGGACTAAAGTACCCTCCATCTAGAGTCAGCCGCGGAGAACATTAAGAGCAGAACTACAAGTAATTTATAGACATTATGACTGTACATTTAATATCGTTAGTATGTATTAAATGTATAATTTAGCTCCATAACCTATGAGGCTTTTAATTCTTGCGAATTCTGTTGCATTTTTATTGAATTAACCCCTCCTTATCATCTTGCATCATTGGTTAAGTTAAACCCACATCGGTGGGCAGTTGGACTAAGTGTCAGACTAGCCTAGTCTGATTTGTCAGTGATGGGGAGGTTCTAGGTTCGAATGTTGGCCGGTTGTACCACGTGTGGCCTTTTCCTAAAGCGTTTCCCACAAACTCTCCATGAAAATGCTGGTACATTACCTCTAAATTCTAACCTTACTTCTCACCCGCTTCAGTGGCCGCACATTCTAACACTTTCATAATAGACTTGACTGCCGATGATGGGAAGATCAGGGGGCTTGAATCCTGATCGGGTGTACTGAGGGGAGAGGGGTTGGGGTTACTAAATGGTTTTCCACTCTTACTCCACGTAAATGCGGGTACACTTCCTCTAAATTCAACATTCCTCATCCTTAACACATAATTGTAATTAATACATATGAGTATAGCCCGGGTGGGTAGTAAGATGCGGTGTTAAAAACACTTTTACTTCTTACTCCCCCATTAATGTAATTGAGTTTGGATAGCTCTGATAGGTAGTTAGGCGCGATAGGGGGGAAAACTCTTAGGTCTATATCAGGGACTCTCAACCCTTCAAGGCTTGCGGCACCCTTAGAAACACTAAGTCCCTTGTGTAAGGTATTAGAATCTCGTGGCACTCTTGTAAGAACTTTTGCAAGCGTTTTGTCTTACACATTTTTATTTTTCATCAAAAATTAAAATAAATCATAGTAGCATATTAAACAATTAACAGTGTTTTAATTTTTTAACTATTTAAAATAGAAATAAGCATTTTTACTTACTCCCTTACTGAGTTAATTGAAAGATGTAAATAACACTAACACTGAATGAAACACGTAAATACAGTTATAGAGTAAAATAGCTTTGGAAATCAATAAACTAGTACACTAAGTGGCCACAATGTGAGATCACTAAAAATGACAAAATAACAATTGTCTCATATCGTGTACCGTGGCATGTGCAATTCAGAGAAACACTAAAAGACAAAACTTTCTTTTGTTTCTTTATTTTCATTATTTTGTGAAAGCTTATTTTCTGTTTATAATTTCTTCGCATTTTCCCCTCTCAAAATCTAGCGGCACCCCTGGTCGATCTCGCGGTACCACCAAGTGCCGCGGCACACCGGTTGATAATCCCTGGTATAGATAGAGTATACAGAGCCTTGAGGCGTGTACTGTATAATAAACTCAAGTCTCACACAGGTGGTCAGGTGGTTAAAGGCATCGTGCCCGCAATATATTTTGATGGGGAGGGTTGAGATTCGAATCCCGGCTGGGTGTACTGTAAGAGAGTGTTTCAGCATGTGGTTTTAACACTGTCTTTCTTCACGTTAATGTGGGTGCACTTACTATGAGCTAAACTAATAATTCTTACCTATTGGAATAGGCAGTAAATAATCTTAAATATTAAGGTAGGATGGAAGGAAGTGTGAACTAATGTCATTATTTTGGTAGTTTTTCATAACAAAAAAAGTTTTTAGCCAAAATGAACAAAACTATTGCTTAAGTAGATACATTTAGTTTAATTTTTTTTAAAGATTTGTCATGAGCATCGCGGAATAATTGGCCTAGGACTTTTTATTTGTATTTAAATAGTTTCTCATCAAATACCAATACGCGTTTTAAAAAATATTCAAAACCTGTTGAAATCATTAGGTGTATAAAACTAAATGAATCTAATAAAGTTATACTTTGGGTTTTTTTTAAAAAAAGGATTTTTTATTATTAAAAACTTCAAAATTATTGACGTGAACTCACGTCCCCTTTCATCCCACCTCAAGCTTATATTTAAAAATAAATTAAAACAGATCATTAAAAAACAAACTATGGCAGCTAGATATAAGAAAAGTTGCTTGTGTGACATGAATATTTCAGGTAAATTTTTTCTCGTCAAATATATTTGAGGTATTTAATATGCACTATACGAAACGACTGATTATATCAGCACACGGCTTATAAACTTATTTAAATCTAGAACAAACACAACATACAGTCCCCAGCCATTAATTCACCACTATGAAAGGGTACAGTAACATTTCAGCAATGATACATTTTTCGGTCATGCCAGTAATCGAACCCGGGACCCTTAACTCAGTAGACAAGCACGCTATCGACTGAGCTAAGGTGTCGGACGTCTGGACAATTAAAAAGATTAATTGAAGAGTTCCCAAAGTTAACATTTGATGTTTATATTTATAAAGAAAACAAACTTCGTGTGTGTTCGGAAAAACCTCATGTGTCCAATTAGTCATGAATGCACTCACATGACTTTCTCTGGCGGTTACGTAAGTTAATGGTTACCAGTTTTGTCGTCCGTTTCAATGCGCGGCTTGTTGGCGAGGATCGTGCATTTGAAACATGCGCACTAGAAAGTAGTATTGAGATGCATCTGATAAAAAAATGTTAGTAAAGATTTTTTTTAGTGTGGGATGATTGTGATTGAATTATTCAAGGCTTTGCAAATTGAAATAAAGGATGGATTAGACTTAGAGAAAGTGGCCATATTTATTTTGTTTACAATCAATTATTTAGGAAAGCTGTTAGCCCCCACTCCCAACCCTCATCGATGGACACGCAAACTAAGGCGTCGAGCTCGTCTGGTTTGTTTTGTCGGCAACGAAGAGGTCAGGGTTCGAATCCCGGCCTAACTTACTAAGATACCAATTATTTGCAAATGAGGGTACATTTTATCTCAATTATATCTTATTAATTGCTATTTATAAAAAGAGGCTCGATTATTCACACGCATCGGACCAAATTAACAATGACCCGCTTTGGTAGCCGCATGGTCTAACGCGCTACCCTCGCAGTAGACTAGACTGCCGATGACGGGGAGATGAGGTTTGAATCTCGGTCGGACGTATTGAGGGTAGTTTTTACAAAATAGTTTTCCACTCTCCCTCCACGCAAATGCAGGTACTTACTATCAAATATAGCCTTCCTAAACTCTAAAACTATTAGTGTAATTAGTACATAAGCGTATAGCCCAAACGGCAAGTCGATCTCGCTTACGCTGAGCTATAACAGGATTTCGGTAGGAAGAACAAAAGTTACTAAAACTGATTTCATATATTCAAACGTCAAGTCATGGTATTCATAGCAAAAAATATATACAAAATAATATAGTAAAATGTAAGCCTGTGAAAAGCTTATAAATTCCTAATCTAAAGCCAAATTTGAATAAGATTCGTATTCGATTTTTCTCTGAAGCAGTGGGCAAAACACAACCTCGGGAGAACAATTTAGGAGACACTTGAATAAATAAGTAGCGTCCCCGATCTAGAAAACTGAGATGAATGGCCGAAGGGTTTGTTGTATTTACCACATGACACCCTCTATCCGCAAATATTGGCACTATCATCGCCAAAATGTTGCGGCCACTCTGTCAATATAGCTCGTTTGCGGATTAACGCCATGGAGCTATTATTATTATTATTATTATTATTTTGCAGTTGAAAATAAAGACATAACAAAAAAACCTTGTTGAGGCTTTGGTGAGTCACTAAATATTGTGTCTGAAATGAAGTGTGTTGTAAGACAACGAATTTTAAGGAACCGCTTGACTTTGATTTAGAAAGAAAAAAAATTTCCGGTCATTATTGACAGAATTTTACTATATCATTAAAGTTATTCTATAGGTATTGATGTTTTCCATCAAACGTGACAGCTGAAGATCACAGAACTTGACGAATAAATGATATGAAACTAGTTTGATAGCTTTTTTAACTGTCATATACGGTCCTTCCTACCAGAATCCAACTGTACCTGACAAAGTGGCAGGGGAATGGATGGGAGAGGGGAACAGGAGGGAGGGCTGGGGGGTAGGTGTCTCGCTAGACACAAAGAGGCGCTCCACACTGGGTTTGTAGGTCAAGAAGAATGAGCCACAGGTGTCGGTAGGTTAGCTCTCTTTGTGACTCACTGTTCGACCCCTCCTCTGTTTCTTTACCTTCACACGCACATAAGAAGCACGGGACTAAAGAAATACATGTATAGTCTCACTGGTGCAGGGGAGGTCAGGGTTTGAGTTTCGACCGGGCACATGCAGGGCTTTTTCCTAAATGTTTCCCCCACTTTACTTCCACGAAATGGACCGTTTTAAAATTATAACTTCCTTATTCTTACCCCATTAGTATGATTAAATACGTGTGGTAAGACTGGTAGAAAAACAAACGTGGTTTTAGAATTAGTTAACTTGAAAAGGACGGGGACGTTAGATACAATAGTACTTAAATGGATTTAAAAAATGCCTCCTGAGATATGGTAGTCGAACCCAGGAGTATTTTTTTAAAAATATATCTATTTATAATTTATAAATTTCAGCTCATAGATGGTATTACAATTTGAGAGTTACAGTAGCCCCATGGCTTCTNGAAGTGACAACTGTTAAATACATGTTTTTTGCAGATCATATGGTTCGGCGTAGGGATACATAATTTGGTCTGGTAGCTTTTCAAAGCCGTCAGAAGTCAGCTGTGAGCTGTCAGTTAGCACCACAAAAGCTAAAACTGAGGTATATATACTAATGTTATTTTAAATATTATAAGATGCTGAGTAGTAAAAATACTGAGACTTGATTTTAAAACTTATTTCTAAGAGCCTAAATTATTATTGTTATAGAAAATTTGATGGTCCATTTTCAAAAAAATTGGTTTCCCAGCCAATGATTCTTCCACACGTTTCTGAAACTTTTCACCGATTTTAAAGCTTTACATTCTGATGGTATGGCATTCCAAACCTTAGCCACTTTAAAGGTAAAAAGATTTTTTAAAGTTCGTTTGATGTTTGGATACTTGTAGAGAAGCTCTATTTCGTATTTTATATTGGAAGATATTTCGGTCACTTCTGAGTAGAGACAAGACGGGTATTTTGATTCTATAATTTTATAAGGCCACCAACTAAAACTCAAAAGACCTCGGTTTACCATATTGAGTCACTTTCAGTTTTTTTTGGCAATTGCTAATGTGGTCAAATATAAATGAATCTTATCCAAACGGTTGTCATCATTTACAAGTGACAATTTCCATCAATCTAAAGAGTAATAATTTCGTAGTAGTAGCAAGATTTAGTGCCAATGTAATTGACATTAACGACTTAATCTGAGGCGTGAGGAAGGTATTTTACTAGAAGTGTACCTAAATTCAAACCGAATCGTTCTGGGTTTAAAACCACACTAATAAATCACATGTGGGAAACCACCTCAACTGAACCTGGCCGAGATTTGTACCTTGACCTCTCAATTACTGGCAGGCTTGTCCATTGTGAGTCTGACACCTTAAACGGTGTGACCACAGGTGAAGGCCAGAGCACGAGTTTGTTTAGTCAAAATGTAATAACAAAGCACTCATTTTTTTTAACAAATAAAATATCTTGAAGTTTAAAACCCTTCGTATTCTAGAGTAATATTCTTCTTGCTATGTGGGATGAACTAACGATGTTGATGTTGTTTACAACCACTTGTTAATGTTTCATTTATGTTGGAATACTTTCTTTAAGACGGTATTACACTACCATATTTCTCTTCAAAATTATTTGATAATATAAATATGATGTAGTTTTGACGATATATCAAAGCTCTTTTATAAAACAATACACTTTACAAAGCTTTTATAAAATACAATCTGGTGTACTCATTCTTCGCAAGGGGAATATATAAAGTAGCTTTGCTATTTAAATAAGTAATAGCTTCTCTATACACAATATTTTGAATTCTTGACTGTTGGTGCTAGTAAAAAAAAAAAGAATGTGACAACCTAAAGGTTTCATGGTCCATGGCGTCCAACTTTTTAATCACATAAGTTATATTTTACCTTTAAAAAAACCGGGATGTAGTTATATGATTTATATTTTATCAAAGATGGTGTCAACTCTTTTATCATATATATTAAAAAATAAAAATTGGCTATTTACAAAATCAATATGACAGTGCATTTAGAGGTTTGAAGTGGATTGCCATGATTCACATCTCTTTCCATGACTTATATACCACAACCAATCCTGAGCAAGGCCTTCACTGAGGTCTTTATAAGGAGCAAACTGATGAATGACTCAAGGCGAAGCAGTGGCAGAAAGTGTTGCAAGTAGTTATCGAGTATTATTGATCAGTCATTGATTGATACACCTGTTTGGTTTCAAGCTTACCAAATAAAACCAACAACATTCAGTTCATTGTATAACTATTTACATATATTCAATCAGTCATTCTAGTGGCTCTCGATCCAGATATTTGTATTTGACGGGGAGGGGGCTTAGGGAGAGTGAGAATGGTGGAGTAAAAAACATCAAAGCGTCGTACTATCCTTTCGGGTTATACGCATAGTACGTACTAACAACACCTTAGGGCTTAAGCCATGTCTTTAATCAAACTATCCACATTTTCGATTAATTTCAGAATCTTCTTTTCCGCGAATAATTTGCAAAATCGTCGTTCTACTAAATTTATTTTAAAGAAAGGTATTTATTGCTAGTTAGGCTAAGCACGAAACTTTTAGGGTTCCGCAGTGTCAAAAACATCGTGTGCTCATACATAGCCTACATTTTAGGAGAACCAAGAGTCGACAGTTATATGGGCGATCAATGACTGAGCATGTAGTATCTTATCGTCTATCCCAAAATTATTTCCTTGAGGTTTTGGTGGGTTATGTATGGAGACAGCTTGTAAGGGGTGCGTAGTCAATATATTTATGTTTTCTCTTCTAAGCCCTTAATAAAATACCAACACACAGATCCTTGTGCAGTAGGCCTCCCATATCCGTTGTTTCAGTATCCATGGTTCAACGTTGCCCAATTTTATTTATTTTTAACTAAAGAAAAAATTAATTGGCATTGTGTTATCATATCACCGTCATCATCACTTATCATATCATCATCAATGATCGTTTCAACAAGAAGAATGGAGAATAGTAAGTACTGTACACTGTAGTGTACACTGTACAGTATATGTTATTATTACATTATTTAATGTTGGTAATGTTTTACTGTGGATAATTTAGCGAATAAACTTTACCGTATTTATGTATGTTACATGAATATCACGTTATATAATAGTTCGGTAATGTCGGCGGTTTGACGTAACCGTGGTAGATAGGAATGTATTACCTCGCGGATATGGAGACCCTACTGTATTCATGCGCAGAAGAGCTCCATGTAAAACCTCCCTGGCAGTAAGGATGGCGGATTGACGGTATACTTGAAGCATTTTTTTTAACGCGAAACCAACATATTTTATAAGACGGTGTTCTGAAAGAGATCATTAACAAGTTCCTAGAACTATCTTCCTACATTCAAGAGAAGTTATTTACCTGATTGATCGAACAAGTTATATTTCCTATGTCGGGACGGTGAAATAATTATTTTAAAAATTCTTGAAGTATTCCATGATGATATATAGCCGCCTTTAGTCTTATTCCACCTAACTGGTATCATTTATTCATGGGGACATGTCCATGGGATATTTCACAAATTCACACACACTGTTAGTTCCACCCAAAGTGCAATGATTTTCTCCTCTCGGGCAAATACTTGCATTATTCGATATAGTTCATTTTAAAGTCTTCACGTACCTTCCTGTTCAAACGTGACGTGTTAAAAGCTGCCCCTCTTTTTTTCACTAATAATTGAGAAAATCCATGAATAAGGAGTTGTGTTTCTTTGAGTTTTAAAGCTTTGATAACGTCTTTAAAAAAAGGAATTGGATTTATATGCTGTATTATACTCATATTTTATCACGTTTCTGAGTTTTTATCACGTTTTCTCTTGTTGCACACGTTTATATATTTTCGCTGCGTCTTGCTACCCACCCGGACTATCCACATTTCGTTAATATAATGGATTAGAGATGAATAAGGTAGAATTTTAGAGGAAATGTATTCGCATTTGAGTTTAGATAAAGTGGGAAACTATTTAGAGAAAATAAAACCTCAGCACACTTTGTAAGTAATTGAACCCCGACCTCAACATTCCCGAGACTAGACTATAGATACGGTTTAGCAGAACCATCCTCAGTAGTCAACATTACAGGGTCAAACTCCGAGCTCACCAATCACGTGGACAGATCTGCATGTTTCTAATTTGTGAAGGGCTCAAGTTTTAAAATTTCAAGACCCTTAAGACTATTAGCACCGCGTCTTACTACCCGTTCGGGTTGTACGCACTTACGCTAATGTGTAATGGTAGGGTGATTGTGAGATGAAATGGAGGAGCTACAGTTTAACGTGGGATCCGAACCACGGTAGAGGCCTGACAATCTACACATTCACAAGTTTGTGATTAATACACGGACCCTTAAGAAACCAAGGAAATGAATACATATTGGATTTTTAATTTCTCTTGTTTATCTTTGTTTTGAATCGAGGGAATTATTACTCCTTTCCCACGCGGTTGCCACTCTGTCCAATTAATCCCCCGTGCCTTGTCTTGCTACGCGGAAGGAGCAGATCACTCATAATATCAGATTGTTTTCGGATACACATTTTTCCCAGGTGGTGACTAAACAAGTCCTTACTAATGAAGTAGCTCCTGAATTATTAATATATCAAAACCAGTTTATTTAAAGGAGACCGGTTCATCTTTTAAATTGTAAAACAATTTAGTAGGAAACCAGGGTCACACGATCACTTTGATGAATGTGTACAAGTATTAACACAAACCGGAAGAGGTATTCACTAGTATCTTTGGTTCAGGCGGCTGGTGTTCGATCCCCGGTTGGGTGCAATCTCACTGATTGCGATATAACTCTATATAATTTGAGCCTATTTAAAGTAATTATTCTAAAGTACTATATGAAATATAAATATTGTAAATATTTCTTAGATTAAAATAATATTATGCTTTTTTACTTCTGACTTTACATATTAGTCATGGGGCGGGGAGGGGGGGGTGTTCTACCACGCCTTATTACCCTTCCGGACTATATGCCTATGCATTTTAATTACATTAATGGGGTTGGTAGGATCCTCAGGAAACATATTCGCATTTGCGTGGAAGAAGAGTGGAAAACCGTTTATGAAAAGTCATTCTCACTCCCGACTTCTCCATCACCAGCAAACCGGACTAAACGAACTTGACATTTGGACCACGTGCCCACCGGTGCAGGTAATGCTATTTCTTTAGTTTTTAAAACCGTCTTCTTATATGAGGCAAAAGATGTCAGCTTTTATACTAGAAACATTCTAAATTTAAGTAAAGAATAGTTAGTTTTAAATAATCCAACGTGTAAAAAATATTGCAGGCTACCTTGCTGATAGCTATAATGTTAAGAACTAATCTTTTAAGACGTGACAGATTTACATATTTACATCTAGATCATTTTATCTTTGGGCTTGGAAAGCAAATAAACGGTAGAATTTATTAATTTTTGTTTTTTCAAAGATAATTTTTTTGTATTCCCCCTGTGTCATTTCGCCTTGAATATAATGTTATAGTATTCATAACCTTGTGTTTCTTGGAAATTTACTTTCTTGAAATAAAAAAAATGGTAGCCACGATTTATGAGACGTTTATGATGTTACGGCGAAGTTTATGACCCCACGTTGGAGATTCATAAATTAAAAATATTACCCTACATTTTGTATGCGACGTATCTAAAATCTTGCATTGTTTGGGTCATATTTCTGGAACCCTACTTCATTATATTTCATACGCTAACTTCATAAAACTACTTAGCGATATAATTTTTAAAAAAATCTTACAAACAGGCTTAAACTGTCAAATGGTCCCGCCGTTTGGTTTGTTTTAATTAATTTTAATGTTTTGTTATCCGGCGCAGAGATCAACTCCCCGTCCAGGTCATCCATATTTAACTACATGAAGGTAATCTTTTAAAGGAAATGTACCCACATTTTCTTGGAGAGAGAATGAGAAACTATTTATTTGGCGAACTCAAGGCACGCGAAAATATTTTCTTGCCACGCACAATTTACTCCCGTCAAATTATTTTTTCTGTTCAATTTAATTTAAAAAATACTTTGTTTAAAGTTTCTCACAAACTCATTAATGTTTTTATCACAATCAAAAAGCCATTAATTTTGACTTTGTAATGTATTAGCTATGAATAAATGCATGCTATTTCTACAATTTTCTTATTGAGACAGATCGCCTAAATATGCCTCCCAAAAAACTTTAAAAATAGTGTGTTCTCTGTCTTTGTAACTTTTTTTTTTACAATATCAACGTGTATTTATGTAATGCCATAAATATAGTTTATAATCTAATAGTTATAATACTTTTTTGTAATAATTAATAATGATTATGAATGACTTCATCCATTTTTCTACTCAATAATGTATTCAAAATTTATTAATACATTGGACACGCGCTTTTAATGCTCGCAGTTTTATGTTCGTAACAAGTTAGTACACTTAAGTTTCTCCGGGAAAACTGGAAACAAATTACCGTAACCTATAATCTTTTTTCGACCCTAAAGCGGCAACACCCATTGAAACGGCGAGCCTATTCTGCGCAATGGTCTGAGGCAACTTTGTGGGAGGACCCCTTTCGGATCAGAGATGCGATGCCGTAATTTTACACTCGAACCGGTGTTCACACTGCCTAAGGAATCGGTTTCTTTATAGAGTGAATTAGCAGTACGCTGTACGGGGTGTTTGAAATTCGAATCTACGCCGTATGCACTGGGAGATGGTTTAACATAATATGCAAGGCTTAATCCCTCCTCGTTCTTACCCCTTAAATAAAACCATTAATAACAATGTTACCGGCTTCAGTGGCCGAATGGTCTAAGGTGTCACTTCAATTTGGACTGGTCTGCTGATGACGAAGAGGTTGGGATTCAAATCCCAGTCGGGTTTACTGAGAGTGGTTTTTCCTAAAAGGTTTCCCACTCTCCTTCCACACAAATGCAGGAAGATTACCTCTAAAATGCTTCCTTTTTCATCCCTTCCCTGTTAGAGTAATTATCATATAACCTGATCATGTATTAATAATACACGGTGATGTTTTTTAAAAACTATTTTATAAGTAGTGCTTATTGATATCTACCAAACGTGACAGCTGAATATCGCATGACCTGATATATGAAGACGTTAAAGTAATTCTAGTAGCTTTAATAGCGCTCACCCGCCTCGGTGGCGTAGTTAGCAAACGCGCTAGTTTCATGTTGAGCTAGATTGCCGAAGATGGGGAGGTCGAGGTTTGAATCTCGGTTGGGTGAACTGGGGGATTTTTTCCCAAAATTGTTTTCCACTCTTCCTCCACGCAAATGCGGTTTCACTTCCTCTATATTCAACCTTCCTAATTCCTAACCCATTAGTGTAATTAGTACTTAAGCGTATAAACCGAAAGGGTAGTAAGACGCGGTGCTAAGTATTATTATTTTATAGCTATCGGATGAGGCACTTGCTATGAAAATGTGACTGTACTTGTTAGGCAAGCAGTCCGTAATATTTTGAGCGGGGTCTGGCATTGACAGGGTCCATACCTAGCGACACAACCAGTCCCAGGACCAGATGATGGTGATTGGTCAGTGTTGGTCACCCGGGGGGGCTCTTTAGTACGAAGACTCCTCCTGAGTACCGTTACCGCCAGACGAAATGGAAATGCGAGGAATGTTATGGTTAACTTTTTTTTAGTACGTTTCCAGAAGACAGGACCAAGCTCTTGTTTTACGGCTCGTTAAGCAACCGTAAAAAGCAATAGGCTCTACATTTGCTTGAAATGACTTTAATTACATTTTTTATTTGAGGTAATATAAAAAAAGTTAACCCTTCCTTCATATTAGTTCTAAAGACGTTGGAATTATAGTAATTATTTATTTACCTCTGTCAAGCTTAATCGTACTAGAGTATGACTGCCATCAGTAGAAACGTTAGTCGAATGGTCTAAAGCGCCACTCTCGCGTTAGACTGGCCTGCTGAAGATGGGGAGATGGAGCTCAAGTCCCAGTGGCGTGTGATGAGGTTAGTTTTCCCTGAATGGTTTTCCACTCTTCCTCTACGCAAATTCGAGTACACTTTCTCTATATTCAACCTTCATCATTTATAACACATTAGCGTAGTTACAAAATGCACGCGTAGAGACACAGAAAACAGCGAACATTAAAAATATCTTTAGAATGAATGATAAACTTAAATAAAGTTGTGAGCTTATTCAATTTTTTTTCTTAATTAGTTATTTTGATTTTTTAATTAGTTATTTATACTCTCAGCTTCCCGCCCCTTAAATAGTTACTGAAACCATTTCAAACTGTTACAATACATGCAAAAATCTTATTAAAAATACGTATTCTAAACAAGTAAAAAAGGGGGGAGGGACTCGCGTAAGTGAGGACCCCATGACCTCAAAATTTCTTAAGGTTACATTGAGTCAAATCATGTAATAATTATATTATAGTAGCTACTCAATTTTTCATTGTAAATGGTTAAGATATAATATATATATATATATAAATACAGTGATAATATATATATAATCACTGTGTCTCACTATTCATTTGGGTTACACGCTTATGTACTAATTACTCTAATGAGTTAGGGATGAGAAAGGTTGAATTTAAAGGAAAAACCAATCTCAGTACATCCAACCGGGATCGAACCATTATCTCCCCGTCATCGATAATCTAGACTATTGCGAGAGTAGCTAGCGCCTTAGACCATGCGGCCACCGAGGTGTGTGCTAGGTTCATAAATTCATATTAATCTAGTTGTTATGTGCACAGACTCTTAATACCCATCGGTAAATTTATATTGATGAGATAGAGATGGGTAAGATATAATTGAAAGGAAATGTACCATTTACGGTAGTGAAATTTGGGAGTAGAGTAGGAAATGATCTAATAAATAACACACCGGGTACACTTGGCCGGAATTCAAACCACGACCTGCTCGTCACCACCAGACCAAACGTAACTAACGACTTAGTCTGTGTTCACACCGATGCGAGTAATTAATGCCCACATGGTTTTGAGAGCCCAAGCACCACGTGGTTTAATAAACACATTAGGTGACCTGGTGGTCTAGGGGTAAGGTATCGGACTTCTGGGCTGGGGGTCTGGGGTTCAATCCTCGGTCCTGGCACATATTTATCTGATTGCCAAACCCTTCCTTCACCTCTGACAAGACGTGTATTAATCACAACTTGTGAATGTGAGGAATGCCAGGCCTCTACCGTGGTTCGGATTCCACGTTAAGCTGTAGGTCCTCCATTTAATCTCACAATCACCCTACCATTACACATTAGTGTAAGTGCGTATAACCCAAACGGGTAGTAAGACGCGGTGCTAATAATATTAATAACACCTTAATGAAGTATTTGTAACATAGGTGTTCAATCGGTACCGGAAACCCACACCAAAATCACTTGTCTTTGTATCGGTCCTTTGCCTGATGATTAAGCATCATCACCCCGTAGCTTGGACCTCTGTGAATAGGGGGGGCTCCCGGATGAGAAGTGTGTTGTTGTTCCCGTTATGGTAGGCCAGGTGCAATACTTGTGGTCGGGTCATCTAGCCACGTGTGCGGGCAGCTGCGTGGGCTACAGAATAACAGCTGATTCCGTGATGTCTCCCTCTAGGTGGTTCTTGAAGGAAGGGGGAGGGGAGGACGAATATAAGTCTACACGAAAACTCACTCAAAGACTTGGGTTGAACATCGAAAGGAAAACCTTCTATGATATATTGAGACCCGCTTCAGCGGCCGAACGGCCCAAGGCTCCACTCTCGTGTTAAATGATGGCGGGAAGATTGGAGTTCAAATCCCGGTCGGGTCTACTGAGGGTGTGGTGTTTACTAAATGTTAAGGTGACGTGCGTATAACCCGAACGGGTAGTAAGACGCGGTGCTAGTAATAGTATTATTTTAGTGGGGATAAAATATTATCTAGCAACTATAATTAGCTGTAATAGAAGTTTATATGCATTTCATTCAGTGCACCTGGCTACGAGTCTAGGGTTCCCCGGGTTCGATTCCCGGCTGGTACCTTGGGTATTTTTCTCGAAAGGTGAACTACCCCAACGGTCACCAGGGTTTGGTTGGTTAGGTTTATTTGTCCCCACTGGTTCCACACCCTCATACTCACTATCACCATCATCTCATCTTATCTGGGGATATTATCGAACGAGCCTGCACGGAAAGGATGTACGATTAGTACATTCGGGCGTCCCCTGGGCAAAGGTATATTAGTACTGGATTTCTTTTTCCACAGTTAATTAGAATTTTTCCATTGTAGCTCTAATCATTCTTACAATTCAATTCTGGTTGATAGCATCGGTGGTCGCACGGTCTAAACTGTAGTGGTTCTTAAAGCGTGTGTCATGGCACACCAGTGCACCACGAAGCTCTCCACATTCAGTTACTGTTATTAAAAAAACATTAAAAGTAGTTTCATTCAATTATAATTTTTTTAAGAGAAAAATCTTCTAAAGATTTAATATATATATATTTTATTTTCCAGAGAATTTTATAAGAGTTGAATAATTAATGAGTAACATGAGCTGGTCGTTCGTTTCTTACATAAAAGTTCAATTCATGGTCGAAAAGATGACAAACACACGCGTATTTCCTGTTCAATTGAGATAAGTCTTTCTGCGCATGCGCATGGCCGAGTCTCGCGTAGTGTCGCCTACTTGCACGTTCAGTGTGCCGCGAGGACTCACGTGAAATAATAGTGTTCCACGAAAAAAAAATTATAACCATTGGTCCAAAGCGTTACACTCACATTAGACTGAATTGCCGGTAAAGGGGAGATCGGGGTTCGAACCACAGTTGGGTGTACTGAGAATTTTTTTTTTTACTAAATTGTTTCTCCTTCTCCCTCCATGTAAATGCAGGTACATTTCCTCTTTATTCTTAAATTCTTATCATTACCCTATTATCATAATTAATATGTATGTGTGAGCTGAACCTGAAGGAGGAGGGAAGGGTGGTAATATCATAAATGGATATTTTAAAAATACATTTTAAGATAAAAATCATAAGTCATTAAGATAGCAAATGGATCGTTGACTACTTAATGACTGTATGTGACATCGACAATCATGAGAACCTGAATCATGAAAACATTTCGAAGAAAGATTTCAAATTCCGTGTTTGTTATACTTTCCCCTCCCCCACTTCCACCGCGTCATACTATTCGTCTGGAATATACGCATTTTAATTACGCTAGTAGGTATGAATGAGGAAGGTAGAATTTGTAGGAAAGGTATAGACATTTTCGAGGATAAAAAGTGGAAAACCCTTTATGGAGGAAAAACTCAAAACATCCGGCCGGGATTCGAACTCCGACCTCCCCAGCATCGGCAAAGCAGAATACAATCAATCATATTTAGACCGTGAGATTTTTTTTTGGTTTTCTTTTGGTTTCTTCTTACTAGAATTCTAATGAGTTTGACTCACCAGCTCGAATCATAATGTTTCGCTGGTATTAGCACGTATTGCACCAAGGGAGGTCCGAACTCGAGCCCCAAATCTCAGCCGGGAACACAAAAGTATTATACCTGGGAAGAAGGTTCGCGATTTAATATTTTCATGCTCATACTAGACGAATGCTGGTTTAATTTCTTAAAACCTGCACAGGTGGGCACGTAGGAAAAGGCGTCGGTCTCGTCTGTCGATGATGCGAATATC